>BQKN01000832.1:254-19257 GCA_022839385.1 Asparagus kiusianus
GCGGGTCATGAAGGAAGAACCGATACCCCTCCCGCGGGGGTTAAGGTTTCAGACTTGTTTTGCTTAGCCAATTCAAGTCTTTGGGTATATTGGGGCGATCTCGTGTTGCCTTACACCTTATGGGTCGGTATACATTATCACGTGATTCATGTGATGGCGTATACCGTCCTCCCAGTGTAGGGCACTCGAAATCGTCTTCACCAATTATCCCGCGAACAATCTCATTTTGCTTTTATGAGATAGATATTCTGACCCTCCGTTTCTTTGCAGTCGATTTTCCGGGTGGTAGCTTTCCTACTCATGCTACTACTGGTTGCAGCCGTGAGGTCTTCTCTTCGGCTCCTGTTAGACAAGCGATTGATCCGCTTCCACAGTTTGACCGGGATCGTTCAGACGAATCTCGTTGCTTGATACTGGATGGAGGGCGTCACTGTTTACGCCAGCTCCTCACCGACACTACTTTCACTACGGATGCTATGTCCACCCAGGCTTTGAAGAAGCCGGCTTTCTTGTTCGGGGATCATGCGGAGGATCCCGACATATTGACTCTCCCAGAGGAGCCTTGGTTAACTCTTAAGGAAAGTGCCCTTCTGTATATTCCTTCCATCCCTCGCCATTACTCCTTTACTCATTTGGAGGGGCAGGGTGTGGAGAGACGGATGCCTTGGAAACTCACTGATGACGCTGTGCGGGTTCAGTGTGGGTATGTCTCACATGGAAAGAACCCTGGTTCTGGCGGATATCATCCTGTTCGTGGCCTTCGACCCGGGATCATGGGCCTCGATGCCGCACCCCCAGGTGAGGTATTTGCAGCTGCCCCTACTGTGAGGAACCGCTTGGCTCTCCTAGGGAGAAGGTTGCCTCTCCCGGAGTACCGGTGCTACGGTTGGGCTTCTTCGTTACCCAAGGGGTGGTGGCCTCGTATGACCGGCTACGTCTTGGGCCGTTGGGAGAAGATTCTGAAGAACAGTGGTCTGTACGCTCCTATACGAGCCACTATGTATGGTCTCCCCGTCAGTTGCCGTCATTTCTTAGCGTTGTTGGAGACGTACATGCCTGATAGCAACACCTTCCTGACTGGCGACGGAGAGTTAGGATTGGCTCTCCACGAAATGCATCAGATCTCCGGTCTTCCGATGGGAGATTACCCTTATCAGGAGTATTTCCCTTCGAACCAGCAGTTATGGCGGTTGAAGCAAGATGACCCCGATATGTATGACACCCTCTGGGATCTCACTTGTCATTATCACACTTCCTTGATCCAGATTTCTCCTCCCGCGAAGACGAAGAGGAAAGTCAGTTTGAAGCAATTTGCCACTTATCTGTTCCAGAACTTGGAGGGTGATTCCAGCGTACCCGTTTGCGAGCTAGACGTCTTGACTATCACCGCGATTAACGAGTTGGTGGAGAAGAGTGAGGCTCAATCCTATACCATTGCCAACGCTGAGGGAGCCTTCCCTGCAGGGACTAAGTTTCGCTCGTTCCTCCGCCGTGCGCAGAAATCCATCGAGCCTCGGGCTCTGTTGGCAGGCTATTTGGCTCTATGGTTGAAGAAATGCGTTGTTCCCCATCAGTCTTCGGATACCTTACCTCTTGAGGTGCTTTTTCCCGCGGTTCAGTTAGCTTATGGGAGAGAGCTTTCTCTGCTCCCGGCGATGGTCGCCTGCATCCATTGCGGGCTCAGGAGTGTGGTCAGTAGTTTTACTCAGGTGGGGACTGAGTTATCTACCGAGCTTATCTGTCCTAAGGTTGAGCTCCCCTACGCATATTTGATGGCGTGGCTCGCTCTTCACCGTCCTGGCCTGATGTCGGCGCCTAGTGCCGTTGATGTTCCCGTCCCCTACCTGCAGCTGTTGGAGAAGAGCAGATGGCTCGGGAAGAAATTCGAGGACGTTCAGCAGGAGCTTCAAGTCCGCAAGGGCTGGGAGTTCTTTAAGTGCTTCCCTCAGTTTTCGGGCCGATATGGTGACGTGTTGATTGATGAGGAGAAGCCCCGGAGTAACCGCACCATTCTCGACATCGGTTGTTTTCGTTGGTTGATTAACATCCGTGTCGGGTATCTTGTCTTCCGGGTGAAGAACCGATGCCATATAGAGCCTTACCTCCCCTGCCGCTTTGCTCGTCAATTCGGCTATGACCAGCTATATATCGGGAATCCCAGCCGCGGTTTGAGGGTTGAGGGAGGACTAGTTGACGGCGTGCGAGCGTGGTTGTGGACCATGGCGGGCTGCACCGGGGCCCGCTTTGCTCTTCCCTCTTATAGGCGTAAGCCAATGATCACTTCCCTCAGTTGTAAGTGGCTCCTCTCTGCCTATGAATTCCTCGGTGTGAGGAGCCTTTCAGAGTTAGAGTCTGATCGCTCAGTGCAGGCTGCCATGATGGCTGCTCTTAAGGCTGAGGTGGCTCGGAAGCAGAGGAAGAAACGTGGTAAATCCTCTTTCTCTAGCAGAGATGATGCAGGGTCTCTCCCTATGGATGATGAGGCCGGGACTCCTGAGGGGGAGTTTGTGGATATGGCCACCGACCAAGAAGAACTCGGTGCAGGTTCGTCATACCCTTCGACTTCCTTTCTTGAATCCGGCTGGTATTTATGAATGTTATCATTTCAGGTAGAACCACTGGCGATCGTGAGCCGCTTGCTTCTCACTTCACGGGCTCAGGGCTTGAGGACCGAGCTACTATGAGTAGTAAGCCTGCGCATGATCGACCTGTGGGTTCCAGGAGAGCTGGTACTTCGAAGAGGAAGAAGACCGCTCACAAACCACCTATCGACCAGCGTCCGTGTGGAATAGACTTGAGCGACATTGCCGGTGGTGAGGAAGGTAATCTCTTTTGAATATATATTTTTTTTTTGCTGCTTTGAGGTGATTTGATTCATGATCATGCTTTGCATTTCAGGGATCTTTGAAGAAGGTGAGCTTCCCTCGGACCCGGTATATCCTGAATCCGACCGCATGGATTGCTTCATGCAAGAGATGTGCGACGCTTTTCATGATGGCTCCCTAGGTATTGATCTGAACATTGATCTGGAGCCGGCGAACAGCATCGAGCCCACCATCCCATATTCAGGTACATCTCCATTCGAAGATATCCTCCTTAGTAATTCTGCGCTTTGCTTTCTCTCTTGTGCATCTTTCCGACACTTTGGTTGTCTTGTAGATGTTTCCAGAGAAGAGCTAGCTGAGGATGGAGCTTTTCCAGATGTACGTTTCGGGGAACGGGAGCGTGTTCCCGTACCCAGCTTTTCGAGACCCGATGCTGGACTATTGGCCGACATGTTGGCTGAACAGACTTCGGGAAGACCTATGCGACCACTCTTCGGGAGTGATTCATTCACAGGTATATCTCCGATCCTACTTTTCTTTACTTGCCTAAATTTCCATTTTGGCTAATAAAGAGGTGTAACCATAGGACCAGGCGATGTGCCTGATGCTTCTACTGCTTCGGGCGTTTTCCAACCTCTACCGAGTGGTACGACTGATTTGCCCACGGGGGTTGATACACACCCCATGACCACTCCTGTCGCTACTTCGGATTCAATCGGATCTCAACTCGAGGGGACTTCTGCCGGCATGGGTATACCTCGAATTTCCCCCTCGGGTTTTCTGATTATTTTTGATAGTCCCTTATCTTCCTGTACTGCTGCTTGCAGGATCCCGATCCTCTCTTTATGAGCATATCCACGCTCTTCTGGCTGATACCGATCCAGACCGAGACGTTTTTCGTATGGACCTGGGATATTTTACGACCTTCTATAATGGCATGATCGAGAAGCTTCTTCACAGGGGATGCTGTTTCGATCAGTTCAGGCGTTCCTTCTCTCGTCATATGATGATGATGAGGGAGGAAGGACATCCGGAGCTGGCCGATTCTTTCACTGCTGAATTCGCTGCCCTGGAGTCAGAGGTTCGAGAGTTAAGGGAGCTGAAGGCTGGTGGAGTTTCCTCTTTTGCATCTTCTCAGGTGGAGGATAGGTTAACGCAGTGGCGTGACCTGAGATCTTCCATTAGCAGCGAGCTCCGTTCACGCGAGCACTCTGTTGCACAGCTGATGGCTAACCTGGCGAAGAAGGACACCAGCAGAGGCGAGTTACTCAGTTCCCTAGATTCCACTCGTGCAGAGATAGCTAGGCTGAAGGAGGCCTTGGGACGTGCCGAAGAGTCTGCTGCTATAATTACCAAGGACCTGGTTGGATTGGAGCGTTCTCGTGAGTGGACGCTCGACAAGCTGGGATCAACACAGGAGGGATTGATGAAGCTGCGAACTGAAGCCGTGGAGGTCTTGAGCAGTTCTGAGGATTCTGTCCGAGCTAGCTTGCAGGCGGAGTTCGAGCAGAGCTATATGGACAGGCTTTCTGGTTTAGAGTCTCACATTCTTAGCCGTCGGCTGCCTTCGGGTTGACGAACTTGTTGTTGTATGCTTTTGTCTTGACCTTTTATTAGAGACTCCTTATTTGCTTCTTCTTACATGATGTTTTGGTACACCCCCAGCCCTTAATGTTATGACTTTGAATTTGTAAAACTCCATCATTCTTATAGGGCAAAGGGTACCTTGCACCGCGTATTAGGCGATGACTTATCCCTCCTTAGGCTTCGGGATAAAATTCCCCAGGTTTGGACCCTGGTAACTTTTTTCAGTCGGGAAAAGATTTTAAACCGGCTATACGTGTTAGGTATAGACTTATCCCTTCTTAGGCTTCGGGATAAAATTCCCCAGGTTTAGGCCCTGGTAACTTTTTTCAATCGGTGAAAGATTTCAAACCGGCTATACGTGTTAGGTATAGACTTTGGGGTTTTTGGCAAACCCCCAGCCCTCAACGGGTTTGACGTGCCTTTACCGACTACCGTTTGCATCGGGCTAGCATGCGGATTGTCTAAATCCGTTCCGCATGTAACGTTGTGCTAAGAAAATTGCTTCTCTTAGACTTAGTGCTATGATTTTGAATACATAGACTTCGTCTTTCTCACGGGAAAGACTACCCGGCAACGCGTGTTAGGCGCTGACTTCATCTTTGTCTTTTCTAAAAGCAAAGACAGGGGAAAGTGGGAGACTAGAAGTGGGATCTCCACTCCAAGAATCGAAAAGATTCGGATAACCCTAACTGTCGTAAGGTTTGGTTATCGAATCGAAAGGTTCAAACGACCCTAACTGTCGTAAGGTTTGGTCATTTGACTCTGAAGAGGAAGAATTTTATATTCTATCTTCAGCAGGAAAGGAAACTCGAGGTGGGATCTCCACCCCGAGAATCGAAAAGATTCGGATAATCCTAACTGTCGTAAGGTTTGATTATCGAATCGAAAGGTTCAAACGACCCTAACTGTCGTAAGGTTTGGTCATTTGAATTGAAAGTGGACCTCTCGTTCGTTGGAGGAATCGAGAGGGGATTTTGGTTGTGGTCCTAACTGTAGTAAGGTTTGACCAAGTGGGAAATTTGAGACGATCCTAACCGTAAGAAGGTTTGATCGATTGATTTGTGGACCTCTCGTTCTTTGGGCGAATCGAGAGGGGAATTTGGCTTTGGCCCTAACTGTAGTAAGGTTTGACCAAACTGGAATGGTGTGGTGGAGACTATGAGTAGTCAGAAACCACTGAAAGCTCTGTGAGGGGAGAATCAACGATTAGATCTCATCTCAGCAAAAGAGTGTTTGTGAGAGTTAAATTCTGACAAACAAGAATATTCGGAATTCGAATATTGATTTCTTGCTCATCAGCAACCGGGTTATCCCTAAGAGTACCCCGATGTGGTATTCTTCCGGGAACTTCCCGGTACCTCAATTCTTTTGAAGATGCTAGGGATAGTATCTCTTCAGAAATTTGCCATTTATTGGCATCATGAGCCGGTCACCATCTTTGGTGACTAGGCGATAGGCGCCGTTCGAGTAGACTGTTTCCACTACGAACGGTCCTTCCCATTTGGGTTCGAATTTGCCTTTCTTCTTGGAGTTAAGGATCATAGGACGTCTTTCAGTCAAGACCAAATCCCCTTCCTTAAAACTCCTTTGTCGAACTTTTTTATCGAAGGCTCGAGAGATTCTGGCTTGGTAAAACTCAATGTGCTGCTGAGCTTCCAAGCGTTTTTCATCGAGCATCTCGAGTTCTTCAAGGCGTTTTTGATGTTGTTCTTCGGTCGTCATCTGAGTTGCAAGAGCGATCCGAAGAGATGGAATTTGGACTTCCAGAGGGAGAACGGCTTCACACCCATACACCAATGAGTATGGGGTGGCACCAGTCGGTGTGCGCACCGTGGTACGATAGGCCCATAGAGCTGCGCCGAGCTTATCATCCCAATCTCGCTTGTTGTTTTTCACAAGCTTTGACAAGAGCTTTATGATAGTCTTGTTGAAGGCTTCAGCTAACCCGTTTGCTGTGGGGTTATAGGCTGTTGACGAGATGTCCTGAATTTTGAACTTTTCGCAGAACCTTATGAAGGCGTTGCTGATAAATTGAGGACCGTTGTCGTGTATGATTCGTCTTGGAACACCATGCCTGTAAATGATATGGTGCTTGATGAATGCAATGACGTTGCTCGTCTTGACTTCTCTGAGTGGAACTGCTTCGGCCCATTTGGAGAAATAATCAGTGATGGCCAGGATGAACCGATCGCCTTTAACCGAAGGGGGATTGATAGGACCAACAATGTCCATTCCCCAGGTCTCGAACGGCCACGACGTAACCGAAGGATGTAGATGTTCCGGAGGTTGGTGCATGTAATTCGCGTGTACTTGACACGCGTGACACTTCCGGGCGTATACGATTGCCTCATGCATCATGGAGGGCCAAAAGTATCCCATTCTCCTGATGCGATCATAGAGCTTAGGACCAGGTTGGTGCGCACCGCACTCTCCTTCATGTGCCTCTTTAAGCACTTCTTCAGCTTCTTTGGTTGATAGGCAACGTGCCAGCATGCCATCATACCCCCTGCGGTATAGCGTTCGATTCTCCGTATTACAGTAGAATCTTGGAGCTCTTCGTCTGATCGACTCTCTCTCCTTCACGTCTTCTGGCAAGATCCCATGTAGGACGTAGTCGATGATGGGGAAACGCCAATCCCGAGGCTCAAACTCAGCCTGAGTTGTGTGCACCTCTTGAATCTCTTCTTCCTTGTCGTCTTCATCGTGAAGCGGCACTAAGAGTTGGTGAGTTCTTACCGTAACAAACTGTTCTGTTGCGGGAGGCTGTGCCAGGGATACAGCTAAAGCTGCTAACGCGTCTGCATAGGTGTTCTGCAACCGCGGAATGTGCTCGATGAAGAATCCTTCGAACGACTCCGCTAGCTCCACCGCCATCTTGTGGTAGGGTAGCAAATCCTGACTTCGGACTTCGTATTCCCCTTGCACTTGTTTGACTATCAGTTGAGAATCGCCGAATGCTTCGAGATACTCAACCCCCAGCTCCTTGGCGAAATTGAGTCCTATGATCAGTGCGTTATACTCTGCCACATTATTCGAGCACGGCTCAGTTAATGAGTAGGCTCGAGGCATCACATGTTTTCCCGGGGAAACTAAGACCACTCCAACTCCGGAGGAGACCTTAGAACATCCAGGAGTACCTGCGGCATTAGCTGCTCGTGAAGCACCATCGAAGTATAAACGCCACACTTGTTGGTGCGAAGTTGCATTGACTTCGTGAGTTTCATCAGGTAGATCGTCATATACCTCGGCGGCATCCGTAGTTGGATTAGCTGCCAAGAGATCACAAATAGCTTGCCCTTTTACTGATTTCTGCTGTTTGAAGTGCAGATCGTATTGGGACAAGAGTAAAGCCCACTTCGCTAATCGCCAGCTCATGGAAGCCGGTTGAGTCATGAACACTCGGACCGGGTTAACTTTGGAGATGACGTAGATGGTTTGTCCAACCAAATAATGCCGCATCTTCTGGATGGCGAACACTAAGGCTAGGCATTCTCTCTCAATCATGGGATATCGAGATTCTGCGCCTACCATGGTTCGACTTAAGTAATACACCGCCTGCTCGTGACCGTTATCATCATCTTGTGCAAGCAATGCACTTAATGAGTGGCTCGTCGCCTTGACATAAATCAAGAACGGTTTGCCCGATTTTGGTGCAACGAGTACGGGAGGTTTCGAGAGATATTCTTTGATACTCTCGAACGCCTTTTGACAAGCATCGTCCCATACGAATGACACGCCCTTCTTTGTAAGCCTGGAGAACGGTTGGCATTTCCCCGAAAGGTTTGAGATAAACCGACGGATATACGCCAATCGCCCTTGCAGTCCTCTGAGCTCCTTGAGGTTTCTCGGAGGTTGCAATTCATTGATCGCCTTTACTTTATCCGGATCAATGTGAATACCTTTGGTGGTGACGACGAATCCTAGGAATTTGCCACTAGCCATTCCGAGGAAAGACTTGGTGGGATTCATCTTCAATTGATGGGCCCGCATCAAGTAGAACATGGTCTTCAAGTCTTTGATATGATCATTCTTATCACGACTTTTCACGACCAAATCGTCCACGTAACACTCGACCGTCTTTCGGAGATGTTCCTGAAAGATCTTCGACATAGCTCGCTGATACGTAGCACCTGCATTCTTCAAGCCGAAGGGCATGACTGTGTAGCAGAATATGCCAAGAGGTGTTCGGAATGCGGTGTGCTTTTCATCATCTGGATGCATCTTTATCTGGTTGTAACCAGAGAAACCCTCCATAAAGGACATCCTCTCAAACCCACACGTGTTGTCGATGATGACATCCGTGATGGGGAGAGGGAAGTCATCTTTTGGGCAAGCAGCATTGAGGTCCCTGAAGTCAATGCATATCCGGATCTTCCCGTTCTTCTTCAGGACCGGAACAATATTGGCAAGCCATTCGGGATGTTGCTCCTCTCGGATAAAACCCGAATCGATGAGCTTTTTGACTTCAGCTTCGATTGCTTCCATCATTTGCGGACGAAACCGTCGTTGTTGTTGTTTGACTGGTTTGACCTCCGGCTTAATGTTGAGACGATGCACCGCTACATTTGGATCGAGACCTGGCATGTCTTCATAATTCCAGGCGAATACATCGATATACTCCCGGATAAGAGAAATCAACTCCTCCTTCTCTTCAGGTAGGAGGCTGTCGCTGATGAATATTGGCTTTGGATTCTCCTCGGTTCCCATATTCACCTGAACGACTTGGTCTTCGGTAGGAGGCTCTCTTTGCTCGAACCTATCACCGTACTGCATGCTTAAGTGATGAACCCACGGGTCTTCCCATGTCGGCATCTCATTATCTTCTTCTATTGTCGTTGGATCAACCGTGACCATATTCGACATTAGCTTCTTAAACATATCACCAAGACTAACGTCGGAATCCCAACCCGAAGAGTCGGAAGAATATCCCTTCCTAGTCTTGTTAGCAATTTGGTCGATGATTTGCCAGCCACACTCATCATCTGATGAGACATAGCCTAGACCTCTTTTGTGGCGATAATAATCATCGGGTTTTCCCTTCGGTACATAGGCCATCCGGGGTGGAACCCGTGGACCTCGACCAAAGAAAAGACCCTCTCCGATCTTGAAGTCATACCCGTGCCTTTCCATCATGTTGCGCGCTTTCGCATCGTATCTGGATAGATGACGGGCTGGTTTATCATCGTCGTCTTCCTCTTCCATGAAGTGGTCGGGTATCGGAGATGCTCTTCCTTTGCCGTAGACAACCTCCTTTCCACCCCCAATCCCTGCGGGGATGATGAGCGTTGTTCCGCAAGGGTCATGTACCTGCTTCTTCGTCAAACAAAATGATTGAAGAGGCATATACAAATCAGGGTTAGCATAGAGTTCATTAGTGATATCATCGATACCCGTCGAGTACTCTAAATCATCGTTTATTGATAGTTCTTCGGCAAGTTGCCAATTACAACTATCTTCCGATGATTCATCATCGTCAAGATTGATTACAATGGGTACAATGTCGTTTAAAACAAAACCGCCATCGTAATCAAGCCCTGGTTCGGTATCAGCTTCATCTCCGCTGTCCGTTCCTTGGGCCGATGGTTCAGTATCTGATTCAGCGCCGTATAAAAGGGAATCGGTGAAGTAATTCTCCAATCCCTTGAACGGTTGCTTATCCGCGACCACCATCTTGACTTCATTATCTGTGCCCACATATTTGAAGCACTGATGTAGAGTTGACGGGACTATAAGGTTACCGTGGATCCAAGGTCGACCCAACAGTAAATTATAGGAAGTTTCCGCGTCAATCACATAGCATGTTACTTCCGACTTCAAATCCCCGATCTGGCATTTGATTCGGATCTTCCCCAAGGGTTTGGACCCGCTGGTGTTGAATCCGTAAATCGTCGTGCCAGTGGACGCTAATTTGCTAGTCGGGATTCCGAGATGATGCATCAATCGGAATGGCATGATGCTAACAGCGGAACCCGGATCGACTTGGATCCGGTTGACAACACTGGAGCCGATATGCCCGGTGAAGTACAAAGGCCTGTCATGATTTGAGTTCTTTGTCTGCATATCTTCCTTGGTGAAAGAGATGCAGGGGAAGTGATGTGCCGCCAAATTGCATTGTTGGGCTGATGATTCTGGTTCTTCGGAAGATGGCTTGATCCGAGTCAAGAAGACTTCGGAATCACCCAAGGCTTCTTGAAGTGCTTTCCGAGTATCCTTCGACAACCGCAGCAACTCGTATAGAGTTATCCTGGCCGGGATGTTGGCCAATTGCGCCATAATGTCGAAATGGGGCTGAGAGCTTGCATTCCCCGGTTTGTCTCGTCCAATTGGATGATTGAATCGAGACGGCCTCGGGTTCTGAGCTTCTTGGCGTACAGGCTCTTTTCCTTTATCCTTCTGCGGGATTCTCTCCGTAGCTGCTGGTGTTGGGGGAATTGCTGCAATCCCTAGTTCTGCCAGCGTCTTGGAAGGTGGGGTTTTGGTACCCAACTGCTCGGTAGCATCTGGATACTTGAAATGATACTCGTTCCCGCTCCGAGTTACAAAAGCTTCTTGCTCGCCTTCAGAAAGCGGGAAGGTTGGAATTTTGTCGTCATCCACCCCCGGTATAGCAGAGGCTCCGTAACAGGATTTGCCCTTCCTCTTCGACTTCTTCTTGTTCTTTGTGGAGGAGGTCCCGGCCCATTGCTCATCTGCGATCAAATCCGGATGAACCCACAAGATCTCGCCATTCGGGACTGTGTGTGGCACAAGCCCTTTCTGACGCTGTTGGTGCGGATCATCATTCACCGTCTTCACCGCCGCTTTGATCACCGACTCGTGTTGGAACCAACTTGAGGGAACAGATCCAAAGCTAATGGATACGGTGTTCGCACCCACCTTCTTTTCTTTAGGCTGTTTCATGGTGATGACCCCAACATCGATCAGGGCCTGAATTTTGTCCTTGAGAGCGTAGCATACCTTGGTAGGATGGTCCACCGCTCGGTGGAATGCGCAGTATTTCGGATCGTTGACCCTCTTGGCATCTTCTTGATCCTGAATCGGCGGCAGCTTGATCTTGTTGTTCTCGACCAAATACTTGAAGATACCAGGGATTTCATCCTCTTTGAACGAGTAGACTTTTGGGAACCTCGGCTCCCCAACCTTTTGTTTCTGGGGCTGTTGCTGCCACCTGGGTTGTTGTGGCGCCCTCTGTTGCTGCTGCTGCGGCTGCTGCGGCTGTTGCGGTTGTGCTTGTACTTCAAAGACTTGATTGGCGACCACCGCATTCGCATGCGCCTTCCCTTTACCCTTGGGGGTAAAATTTGGTTGCGGGGCATTGTTGGGAATTTGCCCTCTCTCCGCTTTCTTCCTCTTGAGGAATCGTTCGGCTCGCTCTCCCCGCATCTTCAAGTCCTTCCAGGTTTTGGATGGCGCCATTCCCATGGCTTCGAGGATGTCGAGCGTGAGGTTGTTGTGGCAAGTCTCGAGGATGAAATCCTCGCTGACCGGATCCCTGCAATTCATAGCCTTGTTGCGGAATCTCTTCACGAAGTTTTCAACCGTCTCGCCGTTCTTTTGTTTTTCATCGAAAAGCGTGCCGATTGAGACCTCGGTGTCATCATCAAAGAAATTTGTTAGAAACATGTCCTCCATGTCATCCCAGCCATTGATGCTTCCAGGCTTGAGACGGCGATACCAGTCGAAGGCAGCTCCGCGAAGAGTGCCGACGAATGACCGCACCATGAGGGGCTCATTTCCGGAAATAATTCCTAAATGAGACTTGAAATAGATTAAGTGTTGGGTAGGGGAACCCTTCCCATCAAACGGCGTAAAGTTAATTAGATTAAACTTTGCCGGATATGGGATCGATTCCCACTCCCTTGGATATGGGCAGGGTATACCAGACCTTTTTACCTCTTGAGCACTCATCAAGGCGTTGATTTTGCTCTCCAGGTCCTTCATCTTCTTGTCATCACTCGTCTCGGCCTTTGAGTGGCTTCTGGGAGAGGTGACGTGATCCTCTTTGGCATTATCTTCTGCGGGACCAACCCCATTATCGGTATTGACCGGAGGGATATTGATATTATCCGCTTCCCGTTCATTCTCCTCTGGATTCGGAGTATTGCGACGACCAGGCTCTCCTTGGTGGACCGTTAGCGCCGCGATTTGTTGGTCGTGCATCTCCCTCATCCGCTGCATGGCCATGTCCATTTCGAATTTGAAGCTCTCCTTCTGTTTGGCGAGGGCTTCTTCAAGTATCTTGGACACTTGTTCAGCACTGATCATGAGTGATTCGTAAGGTTGGCCCGCACTCGAAGCCGTGTCATCGGATGCCACTGCCGAGCAAGAGTCCGAATCAGCCTCTGATTCTTCTTCTTCTAGGGAGAGTCCAATTGGCACCCTTTGGTAGTTCTTTTGGCCGCTGGCTCCGGGCCGCAACCGTGTCATGCTGTTCTATGCTGTTCTATGCTGAAGGGTTGTGTTGAATTTCCCTTGCCAGTCATGTTGACCAACACTCTTGAGTATTCGTTCTCTCGGCAGAGCGATTTCTTGTTGTGGAAACGCTTCGGCTTGGAGAGTCTCTCGAACACCGAGATTCTTCTTGGGGGACTGTCACAACAACATTCGGACAGCACCGCCTTGATGATGTTAGCACAAGGGCAGCGGGGCTCCCTATCCTGCACACATCTCTTTCGGGATTTTCCAATACCCCCAACCCCGTAGTACAACTCATCAGCTTTGTAGCTGGAGCAACCTATAGAGTGGTGGTGGGTGTTCCCCGATACAACACGCTCATCCTCGGATGAGTGTGTTTCCTTTTGAAGATGAGATGGTTTGTTGGATTTTTCATAAGTGGCCCGTTCAGTTTTACGCTTTTGTGAGCGTATGAACTGAACGGGCTCTTTTGTTTCGACTCGCAACCCGGTGCGGTCGGGGATAGGGGCTTTCCCTTTGTCAATTTTCTTGGGGGGATTGATTCCACCCCCAATCTGAATTTTAGTTTGGGGACCTTTCAATGGTCCCAGCCGTTCTTTGACGGGTATTCTTCCTCGGTTCTCCGGTAAGGGACCGAGGCGACTCGTCAAAGGAACCTGGGATCTTGAATGATCCCCTTTTTTACCTGGCCCTGTTGAGGGTGCCGGTTCAGGAGGAGCGGATTCTGGTTTGGCTGAACTTTGGACGATAATTTTGCCCTTCTTTGCTGGAGGTGTTGGGTTTGCTTTGGGCACCCACACCGATTTGCTTGTGGACGACGTTTTGACCGCCGTTTCTTGCTGCATCTCCTCTGCCTTCTTTAGGAGGAGTCGGGCGTGTGCAAGTAGAGCGCGGCGCTTCTTGATTCGCTCCTCGAGCGTGGAGCGGTTCCTCTTGACTCGGATCCACTCACTCGCTTCTGGTTTGGAGGGGAGGTTGACTGCTTGCCGTTGCTCTTGTCGCTGCCTCGACTTCAAGTCCTCCGCATAGCGCACTCCATCTTTGGACTCCTTAGCCCTGGCGAGCTGTTGAGCGAGGCGTTGGCGGCGTCTTTGGATCGCTCTCTTTGATGGAGTTGGAGCAGCATCACCTATCGCCTTTGTGGCGGTTGTGAGGGCCGGATCTACAGCCTTAACCACGCTGATCGACGCGGGGCCGTTGCGTGGTACGGGCGTAGTGGCAGCGATGGCGGAGTCTCGGATTGAGGAGTTGGAGATCCCGCGAGCCCTTTTGGGAGATGAATTCTTCCTACGCCGTTGCGGAGAGGCGGATCTGGAGGAGGAGGAGGAGAGGTACTCTTCGAACTTCTTCTGATCGAACTCGTATTCGATCTCTTCATTCACCCGGATCTTGAAGGCCGGTTGCGTCACTCCGATCTCGGCAGCGAGGTCGGCGGCTCCCACTATGGTCGCCAGCTTGTTTTCGTCAAAAGTTGCTGTTTTCATTGCTTTGGTATCTGTTACAACTTCAATCGTTACAACAGCGTTTAAAATGAAAACAAGAGATATTACAACTTTATCGAAAATAAACACGAGATCCCGGTTTGGTACGGTCTCGCTTGCGTGGGTTGTTGGCCTGTGACGGGGACGTCGATATCCGTGGACCGCCGACTCTTCAAGATCCTTTCCGGTAAAATCCGGCAGAGTTTCGTCTATCCGCAAAGGGATATAGAAACAGAACTTCGTCGATCCGCGTGAGATCTAGAAGTTATAAGCGTATATCTCGGCTAAAACGAGATAATAGCTCTTCTTAGTGGTCACCGCTAATGGGCAGCACTAAGGAAATGGAAGGGGGTGAATGAAGGAGACTGATGAAGAACTCCTTACTCCTCGTTTCGGCAGAGCTTCGCTGCTTCAGACTCTGCTCTCCGGCAGGGCTTCGCCGCTTCGAACAAAGGAGAATCCTTGGCTAAGATAATTCAGCCTTGAATTCAGAGCCTTTGCCTTCAACTCCAAAGAAATCAGCCCTTCACAATGAAGGCCAAGGGGGGCTATTTATAGCACTCAAGAAGGTAGGGGAGAGGTGTCCACGGCGCGGCCCAAAGACACCCCTAGGGGGGGGTGTCTCGGCTATGGTCTTGAGACACCCCCTTGGGGGTGTCTCGGCTATGGTCTTGAGACACCCCCAAGGGGTGTCCCGGTCCCTATGCCGAGACACACATCCTTCGGGTGCTCTTTAGTTGATTCCGCTGTAGTGCTTTTATCTGGACTTAGATTTGACTGATTCCGGTTGTGTTGGAAGCCCGTCGAGGAGTTCTGTAGATCCCATCGGTTGGTTTACCAGTGTGGTGATCGAGACACGGCGGGCGTTGGCCCGATTGCGGTGATCGCGGGGTTTTCGGTCAATCCGTATCCCCGTGATTCTGACATTCTGTCGGCTCACGTAGTCCGTCGGTTGGCTTCAATCGCTCACCGACGTCGTTTGAACTCTTGTGAACCGGGTAGTGACGTTCATCGTCGCTCGTTAACACTGAGCTGTTCGTGGGGACCTATCGGCAATTTTCGATGCCTACACTATAACATTTAATTTAGACCTCGGCATGTAATATAATATCTCTTTAGCTTTCTAGTTTTTATTCTGGTATTCCGTGTACTCTACTGTTAACCAGAGACTCTGGGCATTGTGTGGTTGTAATATAGTGTGGACCTATACTTTGATGTTATATGCTATAATGAGCGTATATGAGAATTGAGCAGGTTGTCCCTCTGACCTACGTTCGAGTCATATCTAATTTTCATACACCTCCCGCGTCACGTATCGGTGTTGGGGGCCCTTACATTTTGTGTCATGCGCTTATGCCTAAATATATACTTCTCGTCACAATGGTAACATAGATCCTTTTCCCTTCTCTCTTTGGCCTCCTCTGGTGTTATTTGCTTGATTTGTGCATTGGTGGATAACGGAGATAAAGTTACGAAGGTAGGGAAATAAGTAGGTTTAGAAGTGTTTACATTTGCGAGACCAGGTCTTCTTAAACCAGATCAGACTACTCTCACTCATCATCAAACGCCTGTCTGATACCAAATTGTCAGAGGTGGAAGCTTGACCACATCCTTGCCCCACGACCTCCCATTCCTACAAGGTCAATTAAGAAGGAACAGGTGGGGGGGGAGCAAAGAATAGAGAAAGGAGAAGGAGAAGGAGAAGGTGAGAAGTTAAAAGAGAAATTTAGATCGGATTAATCATAATGCTTGTTCTTTCAAATTTCTCCCTTAGTAATTACAGACCTGTAACATCCGCTATTGAAACACAAACCGCTTGATTGAACTACCCATGTTGTCACTGCTTTGTCGATTGCTTAGTTCCGCTATCGTTAAGATTATCCGCCAGCTAAGACCCCTAACAGGCACATGCATTTTGAATCTTTTTCTACTATTGTTAGCATCTTTTTCCCCCTATATAGCAATCATGATGGTTTTTGTGACACCTGTGGTTTCACACAAGGCTGCAATCTAAGGTGAACCCAAGGATGTCAAACTTGCCATGCACCAAACAGTGGGCAACAACATGTTTCACCATCACAGTAATATCTCTCTAGTGGAAATAAAAAAAAGAAGTGCGAGTACAAGCAGAAAGATTAAAGGTAATGATACAATGAACACAATATAAATAAGAGATAACCAATAGCAAATGTAATCATGTTCCAATAGGAGAAAAAAAATACAACTGATAATCTGAAGCAGAGTAATAAATTTTCAAACACAAGAATCAACTAAAAATAGGTCCCCGCACATTACTCAGAGTAATAAAACAAACACAAGACTCAGAGTAATAAGGTTGTTATCAGAGTAATGAAGGTTTGGTTACTCGATTTGAAATTGGTTCGATTTGAAATTGGAGTCTGATTCCCACTGTGGTCGCCAGCTTGTTTTCGTCGAAAGTTGCTGTTTTCATTGATTGAAATCTGTTACAAACAGAATGAAAACAAAGATTACAACCCTCTCGAAAATAAACGCAAGTCCCGTTTATCGGTGCTTGCTTGCGTGGGTCTTTGGCCTGTGACGGGGATGTCGATATCCGTGGACCGCCGGTCGATCAAGATCTTTTCCGGAAGAATCCGGCAGAGTTTCGTCTATCCTCGAGGGGATATGGAAACCAACAGCTCCTATCTCGGATGATCGAGATATTCGCTCTTCTTAGTATCACCGCTAAGGGGCAACACTAAGGGAAAAGAGAAGGGGTGAAGGTGCTGGTGTTGGCAAAACTCGGGCAGCAACTCCTCCCTTTTGTGTTTGAGGCGCTGGTTTTGGTTTTGGCAACCATACCCATTTGCTTGTGGATGGCTTTTTGGCCACTTCCTCTTTCTGTATTCCCTCCGCCTTTTGCAGCAGGGCTCGGGCATGCGCGAGCAATGCCTTACGCTTCCTGATGCGCTCCTCAAGAGTAGAGCGGTTCCTCTTCACACGAACCCATTCGTTCGTTTCTGTTTTGGAGGAGGAGTGGGTTGTTTGCCGGAGTTGTTCCTAGCGGTACCTGGACTTTAGATCCTCGTTGTAGTGGATCCCGTCCGTTGATTCAGCGGCTTTGGCTTGTTGTAGAGCAAGGCGTTGACGCCGTCTTTGGCGGGCCCTCTTGGATAGAACCGGAGTGTCCTCAACCATCATCTTTGAAACGGGAGGGAGAGTTTGAGCAGCAGCCTCGACCACGTCACGTGGTGCAAAGGCAGCGGCGGCAGCGGGCTCTTGGATCTTGGAGCTGGAAGTCCCACGAACGTTTTTGGAAGAGGATGTCTTCTTGCGCCGGTTCGGGGATGCGGATCTGGAGGAGGAGGAAGAGAGGTACTCTTCAAACTTCTTCTGATCGAACTCGTATTCGATCTCTTCGTTCACCCGGATCTTGAAGGCCGGTTGCGTCACGACGATCTCGGCGGCGAGATCGTTGGCTCCCACTGTGGTCGCCAGCTGCGAAATCATCGTGATATCCGACGATGAAGAGGGAGAGGATCCTGTAATTGTGTCTGACCGAGAATCTATCTTCCCGGTCTCTAAATCAGTACGGGGCATCCTCGAAAAGGTAGAGCAGATTGTCCAACAAACGGTCAATGCCATTAGTTCTGGACGGGGAAGACTCTGTGATTTGCCCCTTTTCATCGCGGATAGTCTTGAGGACATTCGGCGTGTGGGTGGCCCCCGGCTAGCCGGACGATGTGAGGCGAGGTTGACTTGCTTAGAGGACCTCATATATCATTTGGAAGAGTTGGTAGACCTCGACTCTTATGATGAGGATACGCCGCTCGTGATCGAAGCTCAGATTCAGAGGACGCATGAGCGTAAGGTCCGAATGCGGCGCATATCAGAGCAGGAAGTAATTGTTACGAACTTGTACGAACGACAGCGTCGTCTGCAGAGTAAGATGGATGCTTACAACAACATTGCTGATAGGACAGGGACCAGGACTGTCCAAGGGGAGAGGACTCTATGAGATTTTGAGCTTGAGAGCACCAGAGTTCAGAATGTTTATAGAGGAGAGTCGGAGATTCTTCACACGTTACGCCGAGAAGGCGTAACTGCCGACACTGCGGCCACTCTTGCTTATGCCAGGCTTCAGAAGGAAGAAGAGGAAAGGGTTCGAGCGGAACACGCCGAGAAACTTGCCGCTGTTAAGGCTAAACTTGCTTCCTTCAGTTTGTTAGATCTGATTTGAGACATTTTCTTGTATCTCTATTTGGTTTGATCTGGTTATGTTCCTCTGTTGATTGTGAACCTGACGGTCGCACTACTTGTAGGATTTCTCTTGGCCAACCCACAGCCCCCAACAGGTTTGATATGCCGATGTGCCAAGAGAATTGCTTTTACTTCTTTCCTGATGTTTCTTTACAGGATTTTTGGCACACCCCCAGCCCTCAGTGGGCTTGATATGCCGTGGTGTCTTCTTTAATCGGTAAAAGACTAAACCGGCTATACGTGTTAGGTATAGACTTTGGGATTATTGGCAAACCCCCAGCCTTCAACGGGTTTGACGTGCCTTTACCGATTACCGTTTGAATCGGGCTAGCATGCGAATTGTCTAAATCCATTTCGCATGTAACGTTGTGCTAAGAAAATTGCTCCCCTTAGACTTAGTGCCATGCTTTTGAATACATAGTCTTCGTCTTTCTCACGGGAAAGACTACCCGGCAACGCGTGTTAAGCGTTGAC
>BQKN01000833.1:4382-25744 GCA_022839385.1 Asparagus kiusianus
CATCAATAGAACGATAAATCCTCAAAGTTGCTCCGATCGCAACACTTCCAACTTATCGATTCTCATCAATAGAACGATAGGTCCTCAAAGTTGCTCCGATCGCAACACTATCAACTTATCGACTCTCTTCAATAGAGCGATAAGCCCTCAAAATTGCCCTGATCGCAATATTCCCCTTATCAAGTCAGGACTATATTTCTGGCACTTATGGACTTCTTTTAGTGTTTAACACCAAAATAACACAGGAAGAATTCTGTTTTGCGATTCAATTCTGGGAGAATAATCAAGTATTTATCCCTAACAGCTGAGTATTCTTTGTAACTTGTTGTCTAAAACCAAGACATGATAAGTGCAAAGAACACTAAAAGATCAATATCACTTTTTATTCAAAAGCTAAAAGAAAGTGATACAAGACAAAACTTGTTCTTATCAAAAGAACATAAAAAAAAAGGATTGATAGACTAAATTCACTCATGCATCAAGTCAAAAGCTGCAAGTTGAGTCTTGAGCTCAGCTAATTCTTTCTCGTGATCAGCTCGCACTATAGCTTCAGCCTTAGCCCGGAGTTCATCCGCACTTGGTGTAATGATGGCTGCCACTTTGTTCCTGGCCTCCTCTAGGGCTAAAGCCTGTGAATGATATTCCAAAGCACTGTTGGCATCCTGGGTGCTGAGGATATTGACGACGTTTTCTTCACGAGAAACTTCGGCCTTCAAGCGTAAGACTTCAGCCTCGGCTTCAACAAGTCTATCACGGAGCGAATTCAGAGAAGTAGTCGAGCGTTCTAGTTCTTCTCGCTTCTGAATATGACGCTCACGAAACTCCGCAGCCTGGCGCTCTTTCTCAGCTAAGTCCCGCTCCAGTGATTCCCGTTGTAGCACTTCGGCAACTTGAAGATTAGCCAGAGTTGATACAATTTGTGGCTGGAGGTCGCTATGACCCATGGTCTCGAAGCGTTGTAATTTCTCCTCCAAACGGAGGATGATTTCTGAGCAGCGCTCGAACCATTGAGGTTCGCCCACACACTTAATATTGTTTAAGCCTGCTTCCAGGAGAGGTCGAAAGGAATTCAGAGTCCCTTGACCATTCATCAAAGACTCAACCACCATCTTCGCAAGAGTGTTTAGATACACCAAAGATATCTGAAGGAACTTAGGTGCATTAGCAAGCCTGATGGTCGCACCTGAAGATACTCCTTCAGCAGCTGAGGTTAGTGCGTCAAGACGATGGCTAGTAGGCGATCCCGGTGCCGAAGCTGCAGAAGCAATCAAAATATTCAATTGCGAAGGGCTTGAGGTCAGGGCCATCAATGCCTTCGCTTGAGACGAGCTTGGCCCAGCCTCTGTCGGAGCAAGTGAGATCTTCATCACCGCTTTTGGTGAAGTGGCCACCACAGAAGAATCATGTAAGGCTTGCTCCGGCAAAGAAGCCGATACCTGCACGACCGGTTGTTCTGGAGGAGGAGTTGCTACAGTGGTTTCAAGCAATGTAACAGATGAAATGGTGGTCTCGGGCAATGCTGAAGGCAAAGCAGTTGTCGGAGGGGAGCCAGGTGTATGTTGCTCTTGTAGAGGAATCAACGCTGGCACAAGTTCTTGCTCTAAAGGAGCAGCTGAAGTAGTCCCGGGGGTTGGCGAACCTGCACGAAAAAACGGTCGGAATGCGGAAAAAGCGTGCGGGATAAGTCGAAACAAACTAAGCTTACCGGTGAGATAAAAAGGCGTATAACCAGATGCCTTATCAGACGGAGCCTTGGGAGCATCGTCAAAAAGAGTTATGTCTTCCATTGAATCGCGCTCCTCATCTTCTGCGTCGTCACCCGGCAAGTTGTCAACTTCAGCACCTTCATCATCTTTATCTTCGTCAGCTTCACCGCCGATCGAGGAGCCTTCATAATCAACTCGTTCCTCGTCTTCTTGAGCAGCTGAAGACCCAGGAAGATTTGTGCCAACGGCTGGTTTATTCATAAGTCCTGTTGTAGGACTAGAAATTAAGTCACCGGCTTGTGACATTAAAGCTGAAGGAGAAGGTGATGGATTCTCTTCAAGACCCTTTGGTTCTGATACAGGAGACGGAGGAAGATCCATCACCGGAGCAGATTCTGCGTCTGCAGTCAGTAACTCATCCTCCTCGTCCTCAGGAGGATGATAAGAAGAAGCTTCGCCTGAAAGGGCTGGCCCCTGAGAGCGAAGCCCGGTTCTATGCGGTAGGCCCGCTACAGATGACTCCTGTTGGCCTTCATCTACGGCAGCCCGGATGGCTTCAGCCATCAATTTGGGTTTTGGTTGGCCTTTGGGAGGAGAATCAACCAGCAGTTTCCGACGGGTTTGCTTATCATACTTGCCGGCTTCTTCTGCGGAAAGTTTTCTTTTCCCCATCGCTCTCGTAATGGGAGGCTCAGCCGCACGTTGTTCTTCTTCTGGAGCAGGCTCAGCTGTTTGTTCTTCTTCCTGCCCAACAGGCTGATCCTCGACGGCTAAGAACTCATCGATCCCTCTCAAACGGGACGTCTTTGACCCCCTCCTCAAAGAATACATGTGCCTGATCTCTTTCAGACACGATGTATTTATGTTGTAATTGGGAATCTGGGACGCCGTGTGATACCAATTACAGAAGCTTATGGAGGTGTAGGAGTTGGCAGTTTTGTGGGGAAGCCTGAAAACGGCCTTGGTACAACCTGCTACAGAATAATACCAAGCCCTAGCTCCTTCATACAAGTTGCCCACGACCGATAGTTGAGGACGAGGGTTACCGACGTACACTTGGTCGTACCCAAACTGCCGGGCAAATCTATAAGGTTGGTAGGGCTCGACGAAGCAGTTGACGCCTTGCCGGAAGACTAAGTAGCCTGGCCTAATGGAGAGAAGCCAATGGAAAACACCTCCGTTGAGCTGAGTGAATCCATTAGGGCCTGCTACGTCTTGATATTCCGCACCGTAGATACCGCCCTCAAAATCGGGGAAACATTGGTAGATATGGAAGTTGGTGTCTCGCGTTAGGATTTGGCGAATCCTAACCATGTATCCCCCTTCCCATTTCGCAGATTCTAATCTCTGTATGAATGGGATGAATGAATCTCCTGGGGCAGAGGCTGCGCTCATCAACGAAGGGTAGTGTAGCACGTACCAAGCCATCAAATAAGTATATGGCATTGGCACCCTAGGATTGGGAGTCTTGAAAGTCTTGCGATCCTCAGACTCCACCTCTGTAGTGTCAACGAAGTCCGAAGTCAACTCCCGCAATCCGAATTGTAGACAACCCACCATAGCACTGAGGAGGCTCACAGGCCTCCCATGGGCTAGAAGGACGGCGGGGTAGATCACCTCAATAGCGAGAGCATCGATCGGCTTGGTCGGAACGACGCACCGCTTGAGCCACAGCATCAAATACCCAGCCAAAAGCGCCGTATCAGAGATAGGAAGCAGAGCTTGGTAATGGAAACTCTCGAATTCTGTATGGGCTGGGAAAACATCTTCCTTGGCCTCATTGGTGTAGTGGGAGGTAGCATCATCAATTCTAGCCTGAACCTCCTCTAAGGTGCTTGCAGGCAATCGGGTCACTAAGCCTCCCCTATTGCCCAAGTTCTGGAATAGATATTCCGCCCAAGACACCTGTTTAATACCGCTTCCGCGGGCCCCCGTCAGCTGCATACAGATGTGGAAGTGACACATGACTTCCCACAAAGTGTCGTAAATTTCGGGGCTGGCCTTCTTTAAAAGTTGAAGTTCTGCCGATCCCGGAACAAATTCTTCATACGGCAAATCTCCAAGGAGAAGACCCGAGACTTCGTGCATCTCATGAAGAGCGAAGCCTAATTCCCCCACAGGGGTGAAAAAAGTGCAAGTATCAGGATTATACTTCTCCAGTATAGAGAAAAAGTGAAAGTGACTCTGGACCATTCCGAATTTAGTGGCCCGCACAGGAACTTTCAAACCAGCCTGGGAGAGAGGTGCATCCAGTTCGTCCAAAACAAACTTGGTCATCCGGGTCCACCACCCTGACACTGGAGAATGAACCCAGCCAGGAGTTCTGAATCCTTGCGCGGGAAACTCCCCTTTCTTCTCTACAAATCTCCTAACAAAAGTCCTCGCGGGACTAGCCACTTCGCCAAGGGGATACTCCTTAGCGAATAAACCTGGTCGCAAAACAGTCACTTGTCGACCATAACCTGCTGAGCGGACTCCATGGAAAGTCAAATTTCCAAGAGCAACTCCGTCTTGATCCTTAACCAAGGGCCAATCCATGTGTCTCGGGACGGATGCACACTGGAAATAAGATATAGGGAACATTCTCTCCATGTTGGGTAAGAAAAGGTTGCGGTCTCCAACTTTCCGCAGCCACTTATAGTTCCCGTCATAAGCGGTGTCAGCGTCAAAGTCAACAAAGTCCCCGAAGAGAAATCTAGGTTTGACTATTGGCTTACGGTTTGTGTGCTCAAACTTAGCGTCCGTAACCAATGTCCTAAGAGTCTCGGGAAAAGCTTTTGTGACTAACTCTGCGCGACTCTTATCCCTAATTCTGAAGACTGGGAGTTCTAGGCGCGAGTTGAATGTCATGTTTATGTCCACGCCACCTACATGTCCAAAATGGTGGCGAAAAAGAAGAGGTTCGCTGGTATGACGCACTGCAAAACGAAGAAAAAATCAGCTAAGTCAAAAGCAAAGCCCAGACGCGAAGGTCGACACCCGCGTCAACTAAATTCAAACACGAAGGTCGAACCTCGCGTCAGAAAAGCCAGACGCGAAGGTCGACACCCGCGTCAACTAAATTCAAACGCGAAGGTCGAACCGCGCGTCAGAAAAGTCAGACGCGAAGGTCGAACCTCGCATCAGAAAATTCAGACGCGTAGGTCGACCCCCGCGTCAAAAATACCAAACGACGGAGTCCAGCCCCGCGTCATCTGAAATGAGTTTCCTCGTTGGGTCCAAAGACCAAAACTTGCTGATGCAAGTTCAACGACCACGAAGTCCATACTTACCACCGATCAAAGGAAGGTGAGGCGGCATGTTCGCCTGAGCGGCAGCGCCGCCGGCCGGCGCTGATGATGCCGACTCTCGAGCCGCAGCAGCGTCAGATCGGGAAGAACGAGGAGCGTCGGATTTCTTGGGTGCCATGAGATCTCGTCGGAGGAGATGAACAGTCGTCGCCGGAGGAAGAGAACGAAAATTTTCGTTGGAATTTCAAGAAGAGTCGAATGACTCTGATTTGACCTAAAGCGGTCTATTTATAGATAGCTGGACAGGCTGTCAAATCGTAACAAACGGGATTCGAGGTCAGAATCCCGCCCGAACCGACCCTCGCGTTCGGGTCGGTTGAAATTTCAAAACGCTGGGCTCACCCACGCGTTCTAATTCTCAAATGCATAAACTGTTTATGTATTGGATTATTATAATGGTAGCTCTCTGACTACCAAGGCTATGACACGGCCCCAGATAAATAAGAGCTAGCAGCAATCATCAAGGCGACCAAAGCCGAGGAGAAATTGGCGACTCCGCAGGGGAGTCTGTTGAAGAAGCACAGATAGATTACAGTCAACAACATTGAAATTAGCTGGCTCGATCAGACGAAGTGAGTAATCGGTTCACTAGATTTTGGGATCCAAAGTATTCCGAAAATTCGTCTCAGTCAACCGCAAACTTTCGAAAACTTTGGAGGGGGTTCTGTAGGCTGTCTAAAAATCACAATGGGTAGCTGATTAAAACAAGCCTCGATAACGGAAGTCACAATCAAACGACTTCCACGATCACCGCAAACGCGACCTCATTTCTGAGATGATTGGTCTTGATGGCTGCGACAACAGCATGATTAATAGATTGCTGATGAGCAGTGTAATGATTTTAGAAATAAAAGGTTGGACTTAGTTGGTAAATTGCTTGGTAGAGAGCTGTGGGCAAATATTCGTCTAAAAGACACCATGGATGTTGATTCCCGTCTAAGCTCCTACAACGAAAGCTACAATCAAATAGTTTTCGGGTCGATAAACGAAGAAACTGCGAATGGAAGCCTTTTCACGTAGATCGAGAAGAGTTACAATTCGATGACACTTCCGACAACTGATGGAAACTCTATTCAGCAGTCTTCACAATCTACAGTGAAGGTTACAATTTGACGACTTTCACACTCCACCACAGCTAAAGCGAGGATTACAGAACAACGGTCTTTGCAACATTTTACAGAAGAAGTTACAAGTCAACAAACTTTTTCTAAAATGCGGAAGTCATCTCCACGTCACAAATATGGAACAGCAGGCGACCCCCGCGTTTCCAAGTCACAAATTAACGTGAGCGACCCTCGCGTTCGTGGGAGTTCAACCCACACCGACCCCCGCGTCACTAAGTAGGCGACAAGCCAAAACGTGAGCGACCCTCGCGTTTATCAATGTTCAGCTAACACCCAACCTCGCGTCTCAATCCTAAGACACGAAGTTGGGTTCTGAACGCCAAATTGGGCGTTTGACTTGTTCAAATACAAGTCGAACGGTTTCAGAACTGTTTCCCACGATCCGAGGGAATCACACCCACGTAGGAGCGGATTTAGAGGGCAGTTACACCTCTTATCCTCCTATATAAACTCAACAAACTTAACTGAGTTAGGGGGGACTGGTTGGATTTTGGCAGATTGGATTCTCAGTATCTAAACCGCACGGGTTTGGAGGCGATTCAAGATCTCAACCACTCAGGTTCGGTGATTCAACAGCAGCAGTGAAATCCTTGGAGATAGGATTTTTGAATCAATCTCAGAAGATCAAATCTGAAAGGATTCTTCAACAACAGAACAACAGCTTGATCATTAACCAAATTTTCGGTTCCAACAACTCTATCTACAGAGTTCTAACTCGTTCAGAGTTCTTAAACTCATTAAAGAGTTACGTATAAAAACTTCCCATAGAAGTTCATCGTTCCCACGAGATAAGAGACGGTCAGATCGTCAACGGAGAGCAAATTCGACGCGAGCAATCGAAGGAGGCATTCCATCGCTACCGAGAAGAACCCAGTTTTAAACAAAGGAGAGAATCAAATTCGTTCTCTTCTCTTTTGTAATTAAGTTGTAATCGGAATTAAAGGAATTCAATTCAAGTTTCTTTTATTCTCTTCCTTGCAATTTTTCCTACATACACACACTCTTCTATCTTTAACATCCAGTCCATAACTTCGGTAGTGATAGAAGAATCCTTGCATTCTAAAGAGACGACCAGTCTATCTATGTACATGTAACACAGAATATAACTTCAAGACAGGTTCATTGGACTATTCTAATTGCAAGAGAGACAAGAGAATGAAAATTACAGAATTATATCCATGGCTTGGTAAATGACTTGAGAACCATTTTGGAATACTGGAAGTGTTGCTGAGGGATTCATTCGGAAGATTGAGGCGTCCATGTTCTTTCCTGTAATAGTATTGACATGGTAAGATGTGTAGTCGATGCTACATTCTTCCAATGCAAGCCTCAATGAGGCGTCCGTTTTCTTCAACTTCACAAGATTCGTTTCATTGGAATGAGCAACAGAAGGACCTATATCATGTACATTAAAGGTAGAGAATTACTCACATAAGTAATTTCAAAAAGTTCACAATCTACATCTTTTGGCTCAACAAGTCTCAGTGCTCTGTTAAATACAATTGTATGCAATGTGCCTGCATTCAATAGATTAAAAACATATAGAAAAGAAAAGTGATTCAAACTAACAGTTAATCAAACATATGAAGTAACAGACTACCAGAAGGCAAGTCCAATCACTAATAGAAGTTGGATATACGAATAATTATAGCATGTAGACTAAATAAGGACAACTAAAATAAGTAAAACAACAATGCAATTTGAGCCTTTCAAATCTAGTATGCCACAAATTTCTCAAGTTAGATCCGAGATTTTCCTTTTTGAAGAAGCCATAGCACTTGTATTCTTTTTTTACTAAGGTCAACATTAAAAAAATATCAAAACCAGTTTCTAAGAGCAATTTGCATAACATCTGAAATCCATCGGTTTAAGTAACATGAGCAAAGTATTGTAGTAAGAATCGAGGAATGACACATTCTTTAATGAGCAAAAAAGTTGTAGAAAATGCCATATGTTTGGCCATCTTGTACAGATAGTTCATAATAGGTCATGTATGTGCGATGCACAAGAGTCGAAAGAAATATCAATTGATTTTATGATGTACAAGTTATAGTTTCAGTTCAATATTCTAAGATTTATTTCCTCCAATGAGTACTATGCCATTTTTTTAGATGACATAATTCCAAGGGCTAACGTAATATTAATTCAAACCCATTAGTCCAATCCCGACGCACTCCATCCATTAGCGACCAACTTTGGGTCCATTTCTATAAAAGCCACCGTTTGGAGGCTAGTTCCTCGTGGTAAAATATGATGCATGACCTTTGTGGAGAGTTAAATATGAAGAATGTTTGCATGCAAAATGGCGAGTGCAAGTATCACTACCCTAGAGAGTTTACTCCTATTAACCACCACCATCTTTTGGATTTAGATGCATGCTCAACTGCTGCATTACTGTCCTAGGTTGATTTATTTCGCATGTTTAGTATTTACTTTTGTAGATTGAGATGTTAAAATTCTATACAAAAGTTGGTATATTCTTCGCACAGATTATGCTAACGGAGCAATGAGACTTTAATCATCTTTAAATGATAATTCCAAAATTGCAAGATTGTTCTAAGAACATCAAACACCTGAATCACATATTTCTATCATTGACTCCTCTCATTATGCTGTTTCCAGCAGTCTTGGACAAAGCGAGATGTGTTTCTTTAAAAAAATTCAGATGGGGTTTCTCTTTAATTTCTTCATCTTATGCTTGGCATGCTCTATTCTTCGTGCTTGGTGCTCAAGTGTATTGCGCATTGTGACATAGATCAACATTTTGTTACTGATTTGACCAACATTTCATGGTAGATTACAGGTTTAGTCATACAAATGCTAATAATCAGCTTCTTGTTATTCCTGTAAAAGAGAAATTTGAAGTATATTTCATATATACTTTAATGGATGAGTTTGGTATAACGGTTGAAGTTAACTCACGGTCAAATAATTGATTATTCAAGTTATTCCTGTAAAAGATAACATTGATAAAGGATATATTAGCAATATTAGACCTTTGGCATGTGAGCCTTCAGCTACCATTTTCTTTATTCTCCTTGATACACTTGGATCAGTATCAACACAAACTACTATTTTCCCAATAGTTTTTTCGTGATCTAGGATAACAGTTACTGTGGATAAATATATATGAGATTTTTTTAAGTGTCAACTTAAAAATATAAATTATGGCAATTGTAAAGTATTAAAAGTACAAATTGCTAGCTAAAAATTTATTATTATAGTATTAGATTATCAAGTGTATGATGTTTTAATATACTATAGTAATTATTATTTATGTGATAATGCAACTCTAATTAGATTATAACAGTACAAAATTATATTAAATATTTGTAGAAAACCCCTTAAAAGTTTGTTAAAAACTACTCCAAAAGTTTACTTAAAAAACCCCTAAATATTTACAGAAAACACCCTAAAAGTTACCAAAAAGACCGTCATTAGCATTCAAAAATCCTCATCCAAAGATCTCATCACCTTTCCCAATCTGAGTCTTTTCAATAAATAATCGACGCAATGAAACAAGGTATCTTCTCATTCATCAACTTGGTCACAGCATTGCCCTCACAAGCATGAATTAAGAAACCTCTAAACCAAAACATCATCAAATAAATTTAGAGATACAATAATATTTAATAGGGATAATTAGAAATTCGAGAGATCGACCTACGACTTCCGAGGGTGCGTGGTCCTTCTTCCTTGAAATTGCCACTAGAGTAATGCAAAGAGGGAAATGATATAGAAGTAAGAAAAGGGTTAATGATTAGTCAATTGGATTAAGAATAGAAAATAGATCATGGATAAATGGAATCTGAATTTGGGGGAATTCAAAGAGATAGAAATGTGGAAACAGAACATCTTCAGTTAAAGATTATAAACGTGGTTGTAATTAACAATTAGTGAGTCCAATGCAAGATCGAGAAAAACTCACCCGCAATAAATATCAAGAGCAGTCCTAATCTCCCCGTTCCTCAGCTGCGGCAGCACCCTTCCGAGCTCCTCCGCATACTTCCTAACACAGTGCGTGAAGCTCGTGCCTCCGCCCGAAAAAACCAGGTAATCCCCTTCGAGAAATTTATAAATCGAGCCAATTAATAAAATAAAAATCAAAATTAAATCAAAATTTGTAAATTGATCAAGACAAACCAGATTCTTCACTTCCTGATCCTTCCTGATGCCAAAAATCTGATATTTGAGGAGAAGATGGAAGAGAAGGTTTGTGGACGATGAGGATAATAATAAGCTTCTTGATGACAATAATAATAATCATCATTGTCATTTCATAACCGACAATTGATGAGGTAGAGAGAGTGGACTGCGTTGCTGGAGGAATTTCGTAACAGATGGAAGGAAGAGCGGAAGGAACGCAGATTTAGGGCTTTACATCTTCTGATTTGTGAGCAACGGAAAGAAATTAGGCTTTGTTAACTTAAAGAAATGAAAATGAGAGCAACTTTATTATATTTACAATAGTTGAAGGATAATTTAGGGTAGGAAAAGTTTTTTAGGTACTCCGTCTTTTAAAGGGTAGATGATAATTGACTAATTTTCAAGTTCTGGTTGACTGAAGCTGGGATTTCATCCGGCGGATCTGCATGTAAATATTATAAGATCCGGCCCGGATCTATCTCACACCCATCCCTTCACTAACCCCCGAAACAAGCTGGGTCCTCGAACTCGAATCTCATTCTCCACTCCAATAAAGCCCAAGGGACCCGAAGGAATCGAATTCGGGTCCTCTTCTTCAAAATCTCCTCCTCCGCCGCCGCCGCCGCGGGTCGATGATGCTCGTGCGTGCGCTTGTGCACCCCACGTGCTTCGCGCGCCCACGTGACTCTCGCCTCTCCTCCTCTCCTTCAACCCAAGTCTTCGTTGAAGGTAAAAAGACCTCTCTGTCCTTCTCCTACCCGAAGAAAACGCGACCAATGTCGTCAGCTAGGTGCGCTATTTCAGCCGAAAGCAGCCAACAGAGCTCAAAAGATGGGTATGTGATCGTTTTTTTTCCTCACAAGCATTTCATCGAACAGGTTCACTGCATTATTAGTTTTAGTGGAAAATCCTAATTTTTGGCATGTGAGTCGCGTCCAATTCGTCTACATTCAAGCATTTCATCGTACATGATCAGCGCATTACACTTTGCATGGGAAAAACCTAGTCTTGGCAAGTGGGTCTTGCCAAATTCAATGAGTTCGTTTATGGCAGGGTTGATTTTCACCATTGTTGCAAACGAGAAAGAATTTGTATTGCTATTGTTTACATACAAGTGTTTCTATTCACATTTATTTAATATCGCATGTAAACCAAAATAACATATCAAACCCTTTGTGAAATCAAAATTACTTTTCATATTTTATATGGTATCAAAATTACCTTTCGTAGATCATAAGGAATCAAATCATATTATGGAGACAGGTCGCGATAGTATAGGTCTAATCAAATTGCATTTTATATGCATGAAAATGACGGAGTAATTATCGCAGGAGCAAGGGATCAATCAAATATACACTACTCATGTGATTTATATTATAAAAATGCCAGTGAGAAATGAACTCGCCTCTTGACTGTCCGGGTCTCCCAACTTTGATCCTTTGCGGTCTCAACGAGGTTGTTTAATATAAAATTATAGAGTTAATACCAGACTAATGTAGACTTCATACTGATCACTTCATAATCTAGGTCCAATTTAGCCTTCCGTTACTCAGTTTCGACCTTGCTGCAAATTGTTGAAATTACAGGGGTCTGTACTAAATTTTCCCATTTTGTTCGAAATCATGTTTTACTCTGACTGGACTTGTTCACAGTTTCAGTGAACTTCAGGGGTATCGAACATGTTCTGTGCAGTATAGTTCACAGTGGAAAACTCTTTTTTCTCAAGCGGGTGTGGTCGAGTTCGATGGAATTATATATGTTTGTTTGAGTTTCGACATGTTTGTAAACAAGAAAGAATTTGTCTATCATATGCTACTTATTACATTCATGCAGAGAGGATCGTTTATCAGTACATGGGTTGTCGGAAATGGTTGTTGGCATATTGGGAGGCGGGCAGTTGGGTCGAATGCTCTGCCAAGCAGCGAGTCAAATGGGGATCAAAGTGCTCACTTTGGATCCCCTTGAGAACTGTCCTGCAAGTTCTTTATCACATCAGCATATAGTCGGGAATTTCAATGATGGCTCTGCGGTTCTTGAGTTTGCAAAGAGGTTCAGTAATCTTGAATATTTAGAATAATTGTTAAGTTTACCAACTTTTAGCTGAATGTTGAAAATAGTGCATTTGTTTGCTGCATAGATGTGGAGTGCTGACTGTAGAGATTGAACATGTCGATGTTGATGCACTGAAGAAACTTGAGCAACAAGGAGTGGACTGTGAACCGAAAGCTTCAACCATTAGGATTATCCAAGTAGGCCCTTGCTTATATTTGTTATTGCTAAAGTACAAGTATCAACTTGTTTAAATCAAATAGTGATATATGCAAATTATTTGAATATCAGAATGGCAATTGCACTAGCAGTTATTGCAGGTGTGGGAAGTATTAAATTTTTTGTCCTATGATATATTGTTTGGACATTATCATCTGAAAATGGAACATGACGAGAGGACAAGCCAATTTACCAATCTCCTTTCTGTTGTGTATACATTTCCTATCCAGCAGATGAAGCATCAGAAGAGATTTCCTTGACTTCCTTCGCTTTGCAAAATGCAAACCCTTCTGTCATGTTTGTCTGTAAAATTCTTCTCTTATTCTCATAGAACACCATAACTTCATTTCATTCCCATCCTATCACTAATATACTGCTTCCGATGTCCACCCATAAGCAAGATCTTTTCTCCTCTCCATATGTTTTCTTTGTATTTCTTTTCTAGTTTCATTAATTATTCTGCTTGCTTTAGATATCCTTGCTTACACCTTGACAGGTGGACATATCAATATTTGACCCCTTAGATCTTATTCAACACCGTACATTAACCAATCCAAAATTCAGAAGTGATAATATGACAGTGTAGGCTGAAAGTAACAAGAAATCTGTTCTTGCGTATGCTTGCACACATCAGTCGTTCTCTTCCCTTTGGAAGTTCGCATTGCATGTTCTGTAATCTTTATACTTGATCAGAGTTGCATGGTGGTGGTTGCATGCACGATAGAAAACTGTAACTTAAAACTTTTCGAAAATATATTGGTTCATCATAGGTTTGGTTATATCTCGAGAGGATGGATCTAACTCTGTTTATGTCTCTCACTTTTCAGGACAAATATATTCAAAAGGTTCATTTTTCCCATCATGGAATTCCACTTCCTGATTTTATGCAGGTGTCCTACATCTTTCATGTTAATTTGTGCAAGTATAACTTCAGGTTGAAGAGTTTCAATTAGTGACTGTTCTACAAATGCAGATAGACAATTTAAAAAGTGCTGAGGGAGCTGGTGACTTGTTTGGTTATCCTTTGATGATCAAAAGTAGGAAGTTGGCATATGATGGGCGAGGGAATGCTGTTGCTCACAGCAAAGAGGAGCTTTCTTCTTCTGTCAAAGGTATGTTGATTACATAGCTAACTGCTGACTAATATCACCTCCATAATCGTAATATCTGCATGGTTTGAAGTTTTCTATGCATGGTTTAACACTGCGCTCGCACTCGCATCCGCACCCACCTCCACCCCAGCCCCACACATGCAGGCTCCCACCCACCCACATGCACTTCCGCCACCCGCAAGCCTGTGCATGCATACATACACACGGATACATGTGTGTGCGTGCTTGAGAGAGGGGGGGGGGGGGGGGGGGGGGGGGGGGGGGGGAGGCACCTACACAAGCATTGTATAAATGTTTTACTGTATACTTGTGCAAGTGCCCAGGCATTCACTATATAGTAATACCCCTGCCATCTATAGATTGCTACACAAGCATTGTATAAATGTTTTAATGTACACTTGTTAAGTGCCCATACATTCACTATATAGTAGATACCCCTGCCATCTATAGATTGCAATTGTTGTAACTTGAATGGTTTTGTAACCCTTAAGCTATCTATATATCTATCTATCTATTTGTGTTTCTTTTTTTCTTTTTTTCTTTTTTTGATATTATAGTTTCATCTGTGCAGTATTGGGAGGATATGATCGTGGGCTATATGTCGAAAGATGGACAGAATTTGTGAAGGTTAACCTTTTGATTCTTTTCTTCTTTTCCTTGAAGGGCAGCACTTCTATTCTATACTTATCTAGATATAAGTTTGTTCTTGGAATAAATGTCAATGAAGAACCTTTGCTGTGGATTCATTTCCTTTACATTTTGGCACTGATATTTGCTGTATCTTCAGGATAACAATTTTTCTTATCATCCCATTGATCATTCATACTTGTTCTTGATAAATACTGTACCTTGGCCATGTCTTGGTGCATGTTATTGGGTCATGGAGGATCACACGTCTTTTCTATTTTCTGGTGGCGCGTCAGTGTTGTCTAATTTCCACTGATACGCAAAAGACTAAATTATTAAATTTTTGACTAATAGCTGTTTTCTTCTCTTCTCATATGCATGGTGATCTACACGTCGATATATAGCAAGCATGTTGGCAAGCGGAAATTATAATCACTTGGTTTATAATCCATTTGTTGATTATAGTCCAAATTAGAACTTTGGGTGTTTGGTAAAGAGGGTGGTTTATGATCCATGTGCCCTTTATTAAAATGACAAAAGAACCCTTAAAATTGGGAAGAGAGAAGGGGAAAGAATGACATGTAAAAAAGGGGGCATTCTTGTCTTTTACTCGGCCAAACATGTGAATTATAATCCACCCAAAAGATAAGCTAGAATCCTAGATTATTTTTTGGTGCATTATAGTCCAAAATAATCCACTCAAGAAGTGATTGCCAAACATGCAATAGTGGATTATGATCCAAAAAGTGGATTATATTCCATTGTGGCCAAGTTGCCAAACATGCTCAGAATAAGTTGGGCTAATAAAAAGGTTTGGTCCTAAACCAGTCAAGTCCTAGATATGATATAGTTTAATTGGCAAGTTTAACTTTTAGGGGGTGTACAAAAAAGTTTTGGTCCTTTATAATCATACATATACCTTACTCTTCGTCAATTATTCTTCTGAAATTAATTGGTAGTAGTTTTTGTTTATCCTTGTCATTTATTGAATCACTGTATTCCAATATCATCTATAGACAAGCTTTCTTATGCAATTTATTTTTCAGTTTTTTATTTAAAAGTGTGAACTGAAAAGGAGAGATAATATTGATAATCTTTTACTTTTTATGATCTAGGAGTTGGCAGTCATTGTTGGAAGGGGAAGAGATGGTTCAATATCATGCTACCCTGTAGTCGAAACCATTCACAGGTAAAGATGAGGTTGTTTGATCGATGGCAATTTCCTTTTCATGTCCTGTATTACTTTCTAATGATATAGGTTCCTGGGATGTCCCTTCTTTAAAGTTTTGATCTTTCTCATGCAAATAAAACATTTTTCATGAGCATTATGGTATTTCTAGGGATAACATTTGTCACATAGTTGAAGCGCCTGCTGATGTGCCTGAAAGTGTTAAGAAGTGTGCCATGGATGTTGCTCAAAAGGCTGTTAGTTCCCTAGGAGGGGCTGGTGTTTTTGCTGTAGAATTATTTTTAACTAAGGACGGAAAGGTTCCCTGATATTCTTTTCATTTTTCTTTTGCTTTTACTCTGGTGATGCTGGATCCTTTGGGTTTTGCATCGGAATCCTGTATCTCAATCAAGTTGAGTGTAGCCTTTTTTTTGTCCAATAGGTTTTGCTAAATGAAGTTGCTCCTAGGCCTCATAATAGTGGCCATCACACAATCGAGTCCTGCTACACCTCTCAGTATGAACAGCATCTGAGAGCTGTCACCGGTCTTCCACTTGGTGATCCATCAATGAAAACCCCAGCTGCAATCATGTACAACATTCTGGGGGAAGATGAGGTAATACTTTCTCAATCCGTATCCAGTAAGCGTATATTCTTGAGTCTTCTGTCAAAATTAACATTTTTATCCGATGGTGTTCTATAAAATCCAGCTTTTTAATATAATGAATTATATATGTTAACTTATCAAACCTGTGACGTTGGAAATGTTACACTTTCAGGGAGAACCGGGTTTCTATATAGCTCATCAGCTGACAAGGAGGGCACTGAGTATTCCTGGGGCTTCTGTTCATTGGTATGACAAACCAGGTAAGAAAAATTGAAGTACTATGATGATTCCAATCTCTCTTTATTATGACATAACTGGACATAGTAATCTTGTAGAAATGAGAAAGCAGCGGAAAATGGGTCACATCACAATTGTAGGTCCTTCAATGAACGTAGTAAAAAGACGCCTGGACTTATTACTGGAGAGAGAAAACATTGGAAACCACACTGCAGGTTCACATTTTACTATTTTACAGTTTAGTACTTCAATTTTCCTCCTGTTTTTGTCTTTTTTCATAGTCATATGGTCATCCTGATCATCTATTTTCATGTATTCACCTTGCTTGCCCAGGATACTTAGACCATAGATGTCGGGAATGGGGGAAACTGTAGCAATCCATGACCCGGTTTAATCGTCCCGGGACACAGTACACTAGTGAATTGGGTCACGTACCTGGAGACTTGACTTAGAATTCAAATTAGTAAATATTTTTGGCGAGGGAAAAAACAATTTTCAGAATAATAAACAACAAAAAGTGTACCTAAAATTTCTTTTACTATTACTGATCCTTGAATTTGACTCTTGCATAAAATTGTACACTAAGGCACCCAGATTCATGCATTTAAAAACCGAACCTAAAGTGTTCCACGTTTTCTAGTGTACCTTATAAGCCTACCCCACTTGTACCCTATTCCAAATAAGTGGCATACCACACTTCTGTCCCATTCCGTGAACCAGAACGAACCGCGTTCATTGCAACTCTGACTTGGACATCCAATCTTTGTAATTTGAATGGATTTTGACCTCTCATAGAACTGTAGATTAATTCATTACTGGAGAATAATTGCTGAATTTAGTCAATCCCTTTTTCTTGCTCAACTTGTTCTGCCTTTTTGTATTGCTATTTGTGTTTTTTTGGCTTATGCAATGTACTTTACTGTCCCTGTAACTATCCACATTCCTGACATTATATCAAGGATAATACAAAAGTAGAATTCAAATATTCATTGTGCAACTAAATTGTCTGTGATATTGGAGATCTTATACACAAGTTTTTTTATTTAATTCTCACAGAATATTAATAATGAAGATTGATCCCTATATAACTCATATCATTGTTTTGTCTTTAACATGTGCTTGCTTGGTGTAGCTATTCCACATGTTGCTATTATAATGGGATCTGATTCAGACCTCCCTGTCATGAAAGATGCTGCAGAAATTTTGAAGGCTTTCGATGTGCCATTTGAGGTTGAACTTCTTTAGAGCTATAATAAAATAAAATAAAAATCTTTGTAACCTAGTTTCTCTTTTCGAGGAAATCTCCATCATGCTATTTTATAACAAAATTTTTCAGATAACAATTGTTTCAGCTCACCGAACACCTGAGAGGATGTATTCCTTTGCATTATCTGCTAGAGAACGAGGAATTCGAACCATAATTGCTGGTGCTGGTGGTGCAGCACATTTGCCAGGTTATTGTCTTTATTTATAAGAGATAAGATGAAAGATTAGAGTTAAACTACTTTGTTCCTCACTAAAGCGATAATGAACTCACATTTGACTTATTCCAGGCATGGTCGCTTCGTTGACTCCATTACCTGTAATTGGGGTCCCAGTGAAAACCTCATCACTTAGTGGAGTTGACTCCCTCTACTCGATTGTTCAGGTATAAGATGTACTTTTATTTTATCAACAAGAATGCTGAGCTTTTGAGCCTTGAACATAAAGAGTATGCTTTTTCAGTTTCTTACAAATATATTTTTATATATATATAATAAAAAATGAAAGTGTGTGCAAGTAAGCAACTGGTGAATATTTGATTTCACGAAATTTTGTAAGATGTCAATTACATATCAAGATTAGAGATCATTTTCTATGCTGAGATTTTAATGGATCCATTCATGATTATAGTCATCTAATTGGCATTCATATCCTTCTGCTGATACTGAAACTTGTAAAGTTTTCAAGTTTTGTGTTCTGTCTCTTTGGTTACAATAAATTGATTGCTTGCACCAATCCATGCCTAAACAATGGAAGGTAAGAAGGCTGAAACTGGAAACTGCATTAGACATGTAAACTATGATGATGAACCTGAAGCATGAATCAAGATGAGATCTGCCTGTGGATGTAAAAACTGACTGATCCTTTGCCTATGGGAGTTTCTGAAGATTCAATTGATTTTAGCAGCTATTTATATCCAAAAAATGTATGGGTCCAGTAAATAAGTAACTCAGTACCAAATGATTCTGTAAATTATGTTCTGAGATTGGAAGATGCGTACTACAACATCTTGTGTTCTTTCAACAACTTTAAGCAATGTTGTCTTACAGCTAAAACTGGGGAAATGTGGGCAAATCTAATGCCACTTTTTTCTTATATGTACATGCAGATGCCAAAAGGTGTACCAGTTGCCACAGTTGCAATTAATAATGCAGCTAATGCTGGTTTACTAGCAGTCAAGATCTTGGCAAGTACAGATTCTGATCTATCAGAAAGGTTGAGTCTCACAATCTCACATTCTCTTTAAACACAAAATTAACAGTATTTGATGTACTTTTGCAATGCAAATTTTATACGGTTATTGTCCATTTGTTTGAATAGGTTGATGAAATACCAAGAAGATATGAAGGATGCTGTATTGGGAAAAGCCGAGAAGCTTGAAGCAGAAGGCTGGGAAAAATACTTGAACCCTTGACTGCCCCTATACATTTCTGGTAAAAATTCTAAATTGCATCTATACATTTCTGGTAAAAATTCTAAATTGCATCTAAATGTTGATCAGTTCATACTTTTATGGAAATAACTGGTTCAGTTTTCTATCTATATCTTTTCTCATATGCAGGGTCGGAAATGAATAATTAGAGTTAATTTATACCCAAGGGACTGGCGCTATTGGATAACGCTCAAGCGTACAATGTTCCTGCTGCCTTCAACATATGAAGAACATAGTCAAAGGAAAACTGTACTCTTTCAGCAAATCTGGAACTAAAGCCTTAAAGGTTAAGGTTTTTTGTTTATTTGGGCTGCTAACTACCGCAAGATTTTCCTGTTTCCTTCTTTTTTTTCCCCCCTTGACCCAGAGTGAAAAGGGGAACTGAATTTTCCTGTAATTTTAGTAAATGAGATGTATCGTTACTGTAACTTATTAGCAATAAAAAGCAGTGAGGGATCAAAAAGTGCTAGATAGCATATAACTGAAGTGCATCTATGTGCAATGAATCACTTTTTTTCTCATATTTTCTGGCCTAAATTTTGTATATCATTACTCTGGATTAGATTGCTTCCGCTATTTTATAAGCTTGGCTTATTTTATAATCGGCAAGCTTTGACCTACCGTATCTGGTGCTAGCTTAAAACCAGATTTATACTTTATAACGATTGGAGTCGTGCAACCTCCACATTGTTGGGGATTAGCTAACGATCCAAAAAAGCGGGAGCCACACGAATGAGGGAGCTTCAAGCGATCTCGCAATAGGCCGGAGTGTGACCTCCACATTTAACATGCTTATGTTAATATTCAAGAAGGTAAGAACATACTGAGCTAGCAATATGACATGCGAACAATACATGACAAAATAATAATGATGAAAGCAATAAGTTCACAAATTAGAAAATAACAGTTGTTTCGAAGTTCCTTAAAAGGGTAAATAACCAGCACGTTAGAAGTTTGACCATAATACAAGTTGGTAGGACAACATGATTTTCAGATTTTTAACCTAATCATGGCGAGTTAATTATGTACTATCAAAATAACTATCATAAAGTTATAAAATTTTAAAACATTTGCTTATTTTAGGCGATTGGCTTAAGTATTAGAGGTACAACAAAGGACAATAACCCCGGTAATCATCTTCTCGTCTACATATATGCTGATATGTTTAGATCCTGTTGAGTGCCTTATTATTATTTTTTGTTCTTAGGAAAAAAGTAAGGGGTTTTTATTTCTACGCCCAAAAGTTTATCTTGATTTATCTTTAAACTTAACATCTTTTGTTTGTATCTTTAAACCCAATTAGTTTTTTACATTTATCTCCAGACCCAACTTTCAAAACTACAATACATACATATGTGGGCCCCACTTAATTTTTTTAAAAATCCAATTCTACCCTTCCCAACCTCCCTCTATTCCTATGTTGTATCATATGTGGGCCCCTTATTTAATTTAAAAAAATAAGTTAATTGTGCGATGAGGAGAGAGAGAAATGTGGGTTGTTCCTACATTCTTCTACCCCCTCCCCCTCCCCCCCTTCATTTCTCAGTTAATTCCGCTCTCTCATCCATTATTCTCTTTATTTCAGTCTTCCACTCTTATAAATCCATCAATTAATTCTCAATCACTCTTATTAATCCATCAATTAATTCTCAACAATTCTTCTAGATTATTTTCTTAGCAATTTAAGGTATAATTTTGCATTTTACTCAACTACTTAGTTTATAGCATTAATTTCTCATTTTATGCATGAAAATTATTTCATTATTATTCATGAATTCATAAAAATTATTTCCCATTTTTTGTGTTTTATATGATTGTTTACTTATGTGTTTGGTATGACTATGCACTTGCATTTACCACGCTATACTTTCATGTTATCATGTTATACTTTCAGTTATCCTGCTATACTTTTATATTATCACGTTATACTTTCAAAATATCCAGCTATACTTTCATAATATCTTGCTATACTTTCAGAATATCTCGCTATACCGGCATATTATCTCACTATACTTTCCTATTATCTCGCTATACTTTTAGAATATCTCACTATACTTTCAGAATATACCACTATACTTTCTTATTATCCTGCTATACTTTAAGAATATTCCACTAAACTTTTATATTATCCCACTATTTTTTCAAATTATCCTGCTATACTTTCATATAATCTCACTATACTTTCAAAACATCTCGCTATACTTTCATATTATCCATCTATACTTTCATATTATCCTGTTATACTTTAAGAATATCCTGCTATACTTTTATATTATCCCGCTATACTTTCATATATTTTTCACTTGATTTCTATACTAATTATGAGACAATTAAAAGAGTCTGAAGGATCGCTGTAATGGCACTCAAACACTAGAAGGGGGG
>BQKN01000833.1:34090-56102 GCA_022839385.1 Asparagus kiusianus
TGTTCTAGAGTAATGGAGTTTTAATCAAGAACAAAACTGAAAATAATATTCAGATTTTCTCTTCAAGAATGGAGTTAAGAACTCAAGTTTATGGAAAGGAATAATTATGTGAAACTTCAGAACTTAACACCTATTTATAGGCAAAATTTTAGTTCAAAATATTTCAAAAATAACTGCCAAAACGTTCATAAAACGTTCATGTTATTTTGAAAATAGTGTCAGAAACACTGTATGGTCGACCAGATTGAAGCCTGGTCAACCAGACAGGCTTCCTGGAAATATTCTGTCCAAATCTGGACCCTCTGGTCGACCAGGTACATATCTGGTCGATCAGACAGAGATTTTTCAGACTCTTTGTTTCTGGTTGTTATATCTGGTCGACCAGACATTTCTTTGGTCGGCCAGAAACTATGTTATACTTATTTTCAATAGTTTAAAATGTTATTCATTTGTTGATTAAACTTAGGATTATACTTAGAATATTTTCTATGATCTTCTAAGTAAGTAGTGTGTGTTGTGTGTGTGATCAAGGCTTGTACAAAGATTCTAAAAGAAAAGATAAAATTGACAGAATTACATCTTTTGAACTTCATCTTTTGATCTTTGAAATCTTGTCTTTGAAATAGCCTTAATAACTTGATTGTTGCTTTGAGATGTATATCTTGAATCTGCAGTAAAATATGTTAGATAAATAATGATTTGTTATCATCAAAATACAAGAGATATTGTAACATTAACCATGTTCCCAACAGAGTCTCTAGTCAATTTCCATAAATTCAACTGGATGTACACAAAGGAAACCAAAAATAAAACATAAAATTATTTGCATACATCAGCACATACCAAATTCACTTAAAATACCAAAAGTATAGATACAACACAACTTTCAATATGTACATTCATCTAATAAATATTAACCATACGTGAAGAATATGCCAGAAGCATAGCTCTGCTCATGATTAAAAAACATAAAAGCATAGTTCCACTTCTAACAAAAGCATCAACTAGAGGTGAACCATCATGCATCAAGCACAAAGCAGGACTCAATAAATTAACAATAAAAGGCCATACATGAAACTGAGTATGCACAAGTGATAATATCATAATTGTATTCTCTTCTTTTTGGATCTTTGATAAGCAAAAACTTAGCTCAATTGATCCATCCTAACTGGTCAATAAGAATATCAATGTGGTCCAGTCTCTCTTTGCAGTTGAAAACTGAGTATTCTACAGATGAATAGAGTTATCACCAAAACATTATAGCAAGAAAACATTTAAAAGTAACGTGATGATATTTTAAGTATTATAATGCAAAAAACCAATTGTGTTTCCTCATTGACTGCAAGTGGCAGCAGACAGTACCAAAGAGAAGCAAAATAGTATCATTTGATAACTGCTTTTGAACTACTTCCTATGCTACCACAAGTGCAGTTGCCAATATACTAATACTTCAGACTTGGGAAAAATTTAACACAATAATGCTTAGCTTAACTTTTCCTGAAAAAGTACTAACTATATAAGATCTCTAAAGAGGAAAAAAAACGTATTAAGGATTTTAGACCATGGTCTCTAAAGAGGAAATAGACGTATTAATGATTTTAGACCACGGTTTGTGTGGCTAGGCTAAGCAGGCTCTACCATACAAAAATTGCTTTCCACCATCATGCATGTCGTCCAAAGCATGAGAAATGGCTAAAAGGTCTCATAAGTATGCCATAATCTACATCATCCTCTTATTTTGAACAACTAGTATTTTCTACCCACCAACTTGTGTTGTTTTATCATAGCTATGAAGAATTTAACGATATGCTTGAACCTTGAACAAAACCTATTACTCCTCAAATTAAGGCCAGTGTACTGCTTCATGTGGTCTTTTGCTTAATCAAAGATTATCAAGCAGCTTATTAGAGGTATACTAATTCCACCAAAGATAATCATTTCATACACTCTCCTTTTGAGATTACAATAGCACTAGATATAGCTTATTGCCTTATTCTAAAACTTTAGATGCGTTGTTTTAGGAAAATAAATGAATAAATAAACAATCATAGCCTCATGAGTATGGTATCTAAAAAAAACTATCAAATCGATTAACAATTACTTAGAGAATGACATCCATATGAGGACTAGCCACAATTTCTGCCAAGATCACAACCACGAAAGTGCTCCCTCTGTGACCTCTAATATAAGGCCAAACCTCTCAAAACCAGCCAACGAACTGCTCATTCTCTCTCCCACGACACTCAGCAGCGGATCTAGATATGGATCCATTGACCAAACCCCAATCTAAGCTACATCAAACGATAGATCCCTTCGATCAATCAATCAAAGAGGAAGGTCGGCTAAGCACTGAGGCTTGATCGATCAAGAAGAGTTTTTGGTGATCGATGGAGAAATTTTGAGGGGGTTAAGATTTAGGCGGCCATGGGAGCAGGAGTAAAATCCTAGAAGGAGAGATAGTGGTGGATAGAAATTAAAATAGGAGAGAGAACGCAGAGTAGAGGAGAACGGAGAGGAGATCGTGGAGATTAAGGGTGGGGTATTTTGGGGTTTGTACTCTGAAAATGTATAAATACAAGATACCATATCTCTAAGTTATACTATTTTAATTTAGATATAAATACATAAAGTTATTTGGGTTTAATGATACAAAAAATTGGATTTATAGATAAATAAGGGTAAACAATTAGGCCTAGAAATAAAAACGGGTGCTCACTTAACTAGTCAAATCCCTATAGAATCAAACATTGTGTGTTATTTTAATTTTAAAAGTATAACCAAATATTATTTTATTCAACTTAATTCCATTTTATTCTCATTCCACAAATAAAACAGAGCTGGATAAGTTATCCTACATTACATTAGTCCCCTTCCCATACTCGAACAACTATAGCTTGAAACAGCACGAGGATACAGGAAGGAAAAAAGAAAAAAAGGAGGGAAATCTGTAGGAAATCTTGATCAGAAAATAAAGGAGGAAACAGAGAATTAATTCTCTGATTTGTAGGGATTGGGAGCATTGCTGTAATTAGTCACGTATTAGCTGTAAATAGACAGATTTTAGGAAAATTATTATTTGATTTAGTTTCCTTCTATAGAAGATTGTAAAGGCTGTCTGTGCCTATATATATTCTTTGTATACCCTTGTAATAAAGCACGATTTACAGAGTATCTCTTTAAGTTTTATGGTATTAGAGCAGTCATAAAATAGAGCTCTGTATTTTGGCAAATTCACTAAAAAAAACCTCTTTGTGATTGTGAGTGTGAGTTGATTCATCCATGGAAGGACCCAAAAAAGGAGATATTCCAGCCTCTTCTCCGACCTCCTCTTCTTCTATTCATTCGGCTATCACTCAACAATTCAGTGATAATGCTACCCTCCAAATAATCCAACATAAACTGAATGGAAAAAACTTCCTTTAGTGGTCTCAATCCGTCTTGATGGTGATTCGGGGAAGAGGGAAGATGGGATACATCAATGGAGACATCAAGAAACCAAGCCAAGGAGATCCTGAATATGCGGCTTGGGAATCAAACAATTCTATTGTTATGGCATGGCTAATAAACTCAATGGAGATGAATATTAGCCATACCTATCTGTTCCTCAAGATAGCAAAAGGAATTTGGGATGCTGTTAAGGAGAATTACTCAGATTTTGAGAACACTTCTCAAATATTCAAGATAAAGATGCAGCCAAAGGAAATCATGCAAGGAAAACAAGACGTGACTGGATACTACAACACCCTAAAGGTCTTATGGCAGGAGCTTGACCTATTCTATGAAGCAGATTGGGGTGAAATTGAAGACCATGTGAAGTTCAAGGCTCATCTTGACAAGGAGTGCCGTTATGAATTTCTGGCAGGTTTGAATTGTGACTTGAACGAAGTCAGAGGAAGAATTTTAGGAAGAAAACCTCTTACGTCCATTGGTGAGGCATTCGCAGAAGTTAGACGGGAAGAAAACAGGTGGCGTGTGATGCTAGGCAATTCCAAGGATCATAACAAGGCCACTAGTCAAATTTCTATAGCTGGAGACAGACCAGTGGAGACTACAGCCTTGGCAGTAAATAAAACAGGAAGTTTTTCTGGAAATAAAAACCAGAACAAGCAAGGGGAGAGGCCTTGGTGCAATCATTGTAATAAACAAGGTCATACTCACGAAAACTGCTTTCACATCCATGGATTTCCACCAAACTGGAAGGCACGGGGACTGAGAGACAAGAAGGCATTCAACTCAATTTCGGAAGACAATCCTGCACCAGAAGACTTGAACAAGGACAAAGGAATAAGTGTGGTCTTAACTAAGACACAATTGGAGGCTCTGCATCGTATGCTCAATCAGGCACATACCAAAAATTCTCCCGCAAAAGCATGTACTGTGACCTATAAAGGTACTACATTTTATACTGAGTCTCAACCTAATTGGATTCTTGATTCGGGTGCAATAGATCACATGACAGGTAATGCTTCCCTATTTTTTTTCCTATACACCCTGCAATGATAAGACACGGGTTCAGATAGCAGATGGATCATATTCCAACGTCGCAGGAAAAGGATCAATCCGTCTTAATAATAATCTGATTTTACACTCAGTTCTCCATGTTCCAAAGTTATCATGTAATCTGATTTCCATTAGTAAACTAACCCAGGATAAAAAATTTCCTGGCTAAATTTTCTTCTACTTGTTGTGAAATTCAGGAGCAAACCTCGAGGAAGACGATTGGGAGTGCTAGAGAGGAGGATGGTCTCTACCACTTTGTGAACAAGGAAATCAAGAGTGAACCTGTTACCACAAAAAATTATATGGCCTTTACTATTCCCAATAATGATGTAATAATGTGGCATCATAGGTTAGGCCACCCAAATTTCCACTATCTTAAACACTTGATACCTAAGTTATTTTTGAATAAAGACCCAAGTTCTTTTTCTTGTGAAATTTGTCAATTTACAAAGCACACACGTGTTCCTTATCTAATCAAACCTTATGTTGAATCTCACCCCTTCTCCTTAATTCATGTGACATTTAGGGTGCATCTTGTGTTAAGAATCTTATTTCTGGAACTCGGTGGTTTATTACATTTATAGACGATCACACAAGGGTCTGTTGGGTATATCTCCTAAAAGGAAAATCAGAGGTAACTAAAGTCTTTCAGTCCTTTCATTCTATGGTTAAAAACCAATTTCAGACTTCCATACAGGTTCTCAGAACGGATAATGGCCGTGAATATTTCAACACTATTCTCGGTCAATATCTGGATCAACAGGGGATCATACACCAAAGTTCTTATCCTGACACACCCCAACAAAATGGAGTTTCAGAAAGGAAAAACCGTCATCTCTTGGAAGTAGCTAGAGCCCTTATGTTTACAATGCATGTGCCTAAGTATCTCTGGAGAGAAGCTCTTCTAATTGCATCTTATCTCATCAATCGGTTGCCTTCCAAAGTCCTCATGTTCAAAACACCACTTTCTGTCCTTCAAGAAACATATCCCCATTTTTATTCATCCTCCTCACTTCCTTTAAAGGTTTTTGGATGCTCAACCTTTGTTCACAACACCAAACCAAATCTCTGCAAACTCGATCCTCGATCCCTCAAATGTATTTTTATAGGCTACTCTTCCACCCAAAAGGGCTACAAATGTTACTCTCCAAGTATAAATGAGTTTTTGTCTCCAAAGATGTCACTTTCTTTGAAACAGAACCATTTTTCACACCAACCCTTCTTCAGGGGGAGAATTTGAGTGAAGAAGAGTCTTGGGAATCTACCATACCTTATCCAGACGAAATTCAAACTGAACCTGAGTCTCAACCAGAGCCTATGATTCTCAAATCTCAACCTGAGCCTATGATTCTTGAACCTGAACCCCAGCCTATGGTTCCTATTTTATTACAACAGGACTTGGAAACAAGGCCAATGGAAAATCATAGCAGACTAAATCATCCAAACTTACAGGTTTACTCAAGAAGACTACATTCACAAGGAGTGGGCACATCTGAAACTCTACCCTCCCAGGAGCCTGATCCTAGGGACTGCTCCGGTCCAGAGAATACCATTCAGCCAAAAAATATGGACTCAACAAGTCCAGATCAACCTGAGACAAATGATTTACCAATAGCTTTAAGGAAAGGAGTGAGGTCTTGTACACTTCATCCAATCTCACGATATGTATCGTATGATCGTTTGTCTCCAAACTTTTAGAGCTTTGTCTCCAAAATGTCTAGCATTTGAAATTCCAAAGTCAGTTGAGGAGGCCCTTAAGGTTCCAGAATGGAAGCAGGCTATTGAGGAAGAATTGAAGGCTCTCATAAAAAATGAGAGGTGGGAAGTTGTTGATTTGCCTAGAGGAAAGAAAACAGTGGGTTGCAAATGGGCGTTCACAGTCAAATAAAAAGTTGATGGTAGTGTAGAGAGGTATAAAGCAAGGCTAGTGGAAAAAGGGTTTACGCAAACGTATGGGATTGACTATCAAGAGACTTTTGCTCCAGTTGCCAAACTTAATACAGTCAGAGTATTACTCTCTCTAGCAGCTAACCTAGACTGGCCATTGCAGCAATTAGATGTGAAGAATGCATTTCTAAATGGTGAACTACATGAGGAAGTGTACATGGATGTTCCTCTAGGTTTTGAAATTGGTGATGGAAAGGTGTGCCACTTAAAGAAATCTCTTTACGGGTTGAAACAATCACCTAGAGATTGGTTTGACAGGTTCATGAAAGCCATGGAAAAACGTGGTTATCATTAAGCTCAAACTGATCACACATTGTTTATTAAACACTCCACAGAAGGTAAACTTGCAGCTTTAATAGTCTATGTGGATGATATCATAGTAACTGGAAGCGACGATGAGGAGATAGGAATCTTAAAGGAGCACTTAAGTGAGGAATTTGAACTGAAAGACCTAGGAGTCCTAAGGTATTTCTTAGGAATGGAAGTGGCAAGAAACAAGTCTGGAATCTGTATATCGCAAAAGAAATATATACTGGATCTTTTACAAGAGACAGGGATGTTGGGTTCTGACCAGCTGACACTCCGATGGAACCCAATCTCAAACTGGGACTTGGGGAAGAAGATAAGAGTGTTGATCAAGGGAGGTACCAAAGACTGGTTGGGAGATTAATCTATCTCTCGCATACACGACCAGACATTGCATTCGCAGTGAGTGTGGTTAGCTAATTTATGCACTGGCCAAGAAGTTGTCATCTGGAAGCAGTGTACAGGATTCTACGTTATCTGAAAGGAACACCAGGAAAAGGTCTATTCTTTAGGAAGAATGAGAAGAGACTTGTTGAGATCTACACAGATGCTGATTGGGCAGGGTCAATCACTGATAGAAGATCTACTTCAGGTTATTGTGCTCATGTCTAGGGAAACTTGGTGACATGGAGAAGTAAGAAACAGTCTGTGGTTGCCCGTAGTAGCGCAGAGGCTAAGTTTCAAGCCGTTGCTCAGGGGATATGTGAAGGGTTGTGGTTGATTAGATTGTTGAGGGAACTGAGAGTACCTTGTGAGAATCCTATGAAGCTTTTTTGTGATAACAAGGCAGCGATCAACATAGCTCATAATATTTGAGCTATGTTTTAAAGAAGGGGTTTCTCTCTTTAAACCCAAAGTTTTACTCCCGCTTATTTAAAAACCCACTCACTTTTATAAGCATCCATACACCCGAAAGTAATCCTATCACTTATTTTTAAACTCATTCTCCTAAATACTGCCTTCTTGTACACTGTATTTGAGAAAAATAAAAATATTTTCAAGATTACCTTTTTCTAAATTATAATCCCTCTTTCACACAGTAAGCCATTATTGATTCTATTTTTTAAAAATCCCTAACCAAATTTTATCAATCACCTCCAAATCCTTTGACGACCGCCTCTGAGTTCGCCGATGACAAGCAAACCTCATTCGTAGAATTTGAAATTATCGCATCTAGTGACCCTCGCATGCTCTAGAGATTCTATACACATATTGCTCTAGTTGACCGCCTCTTGTCTCCTTTGTCGACCGCCAGTGAGTTATATCGGAGCCTAGCAAACTTCGAACGTGCCTTCAAAAACTCTCATAGACCGCGATCCCCTTCGTCCCTCAATCCCCATCATCGGAAGCATGTTCATGAAACCACGATCAGCCATGAGTTCTCAAACATTGATGGAAAAGAACTTTGAGGTAATTTTTTATAATTTTTATTTTCTTTTTTTGTGATTTTTTTGTCCATGAAAGAAAATTTGAGAATTTTTGTAAATGTTGTATTCTTTCACGTTGTTCACAAGATGGACTTGGGAACCTTTTGGTTCAATGCTTAATGCTCTAGGTAGATATTGATAACTGTGGTGATTTTGTTGGACTTCTATTATTACTTTCTTGATGCGATATTTGCTATATGCGGCGCAAAGTAATTGTTGTTGTTAATATTTTGTAAAAGTTTAGTTCATTTTGGGAACATTGTATACAGCATCATTGTAGGCATCGAAAATTGCCTATAGGTCTCCACGAACAGCTCAACATTAAGGGAAGATGATGAACGTCACTATCCAAGTCACAGAGGCTTAATCGATGTCGACGAACGGTTAAAGTGAATCGACGGAATACGCGAAGCAACAGAATTTTGGAATAATGAAGATACGGACTGATCGGGAGCCCCACAACGTTTACAAAAGGCGCAATACCCTTCGTGTCTCATTTATTCCACAGACGATTTGATCATTGGAGCTTATAGAATTCCTCGTCAGCTTTCCAACGCACTTTGAATCACTCAAATCCGAGTTCGGACGAAGAATTTACGGCGGAAACAATCAAACAGGCATAACAGAATGTCTCAGGCTGAACTGGGACACCCGAGGTGTCTCGGCACGAGCGAGACACCCAAGGGTGTCTCGGCCCTGGTTGAGACACCCAAGGGTGTCTCCAACCCAGTTTTGTCTCGTGCCTATAAATAGAAGCCCCGGAGCTTCATTTTTTTAGATCTAGAATTTTGGAGAATTGGCGAAGCTCTGCTGGACTGAAGAGTGATCGATTTCTTCAACACGAGAGAGAGATTCGTCAGATCTGCATTCACCCACGTTCGTTCCTTAGGATTATCCCGTTGCGGTAATCCTAAGAAGAGCAATTATCTTACCGTTGCCGAGATAAGCGCTTCTGCTTCTAGATTCCTTTGCGAATCAACGGAGTTCTGCATCTGATCTGATTGTCAGGTAGTCCACGGATATCGACGTCCCCGTCATCGGCTAAAGACCCACGCAAGCAAGAGACGACGAACGGATCTTGCGTTATTTTTGAAAAGTTGTAATCTTTCATTCTTTTTCTTATTGAATATTTCGAATTATTTGTAATCAAATTTTATTATAATGAGTTCGACAATGAAGGCAACTTTTACTGAAAACAAACTGGCGACCACAGTGGGAGCCAACAGCCTCGCTGCCTAGGCTGTCGTGACGCAACCGACTTTCAAGTTTCGGGTGAATGAAGAGATCGAATATGAGTTCGATCAACAGAAGTTTGAAGAGTACCTCTCTTCCTCCTCCTCTAAGATAGAAACGAACGAATGGGTTCGTGTCAAGAGGACCCGCTCCACCCTCGAGGAGCGAATCAAGAAACGTCGCGCGTTGCTCGCGCATGCCAAGCTCCTTTTGCAGAAAGCAGAAGAAATGCAGAAGGAAGAAGCAGTAAAGAAACCGCCCAGGCGCAAACAAGTGTGGAGGCCGAAGGCAAAACCAGCGCCTAAGGCAAAGGCGAACGAAGTTGCTGTTCGAGCTTCGTCAATTTCAGATCCCGTTTCCCCTGCCTCCACATCTCCGATGAAGCCGGGTGGTAGTGTGGATCTCACCAAATCTAGAGTCCCTCTGAAGGGTCGCCTCGGCCCTCTACCTGAAGATCGAGGTAAAGCACCCGTTAAAGAATGATTGGGACCATTGAAAGGTCCCCAAACAATAATCCAGACTGGGGGTCATCCCAATCCCCCCAAGAAAGATGATAAAGGGAAAGCTCCTATTACCGACCGCATTGGATTGCGGGTTGAAGTTCAAGAGCCCGTTAAGTTTTCACGCTCGCAGAAGCGTAAACATGAACGAGTGACTTTTGGAGACGCCAATAAAGCATCGCATCCCCAAAGGGAAACACATCTGTCTGATAATGAGGATGTTATACCTGGGAAGGCGTGCCAACACTCTATGGGTTGCTCCAGTTATCAAACTGACGAGTTGTACTATAGGGCTGAGGGTGCGAGTAAGTCCCGGAAAAGAAATGTTCGGGACACGGATTCTCACTGTCCGTGTGCTAAAATAATCGAGGCAGTATTATCAGAATGCTGCTGCCCTAAAACCCCAAAAAGAGTCTCGGTATTTGAGAGAATCTCTACTAGGACGTCCGAGACCAAAACAAGGCGTTTCCGCAAGAGGAAGCCCGTTCACCAAGATGATGAACTTCCAGAAGTGTCCGTCAATATGACTGGGAGAGGGAAGTCAACACGACGCTTTAGCCCGGATCAGTTTACCACGGTGTCCTAACGCATGACTCCATTAAGATTAGGGACCAGTAGGCGGAAGAATTACCAAAGGATGCAAAAAGGACTTCCTTTAGAAGATGAGGTGTCAGATGCTGGTTCAGATGCCTGCTCAGCCATAGCATCCGATGATACAGCATCTAGTGCGGGACAACCCTACGAATCGCTCATGATTAGCGCCGAGCAGGTGTCTAAGATACTTGAGGACGCTTTGACTAAGCAGAAGGAAAATTTCAAGTTTGAAATGGAGATGGCCATGCAGCAGATGAGAGAAATGCATGACCAGCAAATCGCGGCACTGACAACTCATCAAGGAGAGTCTAGTCGTCGCAATAATACTAATCAAGGCGATGATGAACGGGAAGTAGAGCATAATGCCAACATGAACACTCTTCCCGTCAACAACAATAATGTGGGTGGCCCTTCGGATGATAATAACACGAAGGAGGACCATGTTACTTCTCCCTGAAATCACTCGAAGACAGATACGAGTGAGGATAAGAAAATGAGGGACTTGGAGAGCAAGATCAATGCATTGATGAATGCTCAAGAAGTGAAGAGATCCGGGATACCATGTCCATACCCAAGAGAATAGGAATCAATTCCATATCCGGCGAAATTTAATTTGATCAATTTTACGCCGTTTGATGGAAAGGGTTCCCCTACCCAGCATCTAATCTATTTTAAATCTCATTTAGGAATATCTCCGGAAATGAACCTCTTATGGTGTGGTCATTTTTTGGCACTTTTCGTGGAGCAGCCTTCGACTGGTATCGCCGTCTCAAACCAGGGAGTATCAGCAGCTGGGATGACATGGAAGACATGTTTCTGACGAATTTCTTCGACGACGACACAGAGATCTCAATCAGCACATTATTCGACGAGAAACAAAAGAATGGTGAGACGGTTGAAAACTTCGTCAAGAGGTTCCGAAACAAAGCAATGAACTGCAGGGATCCGGTCAGTGAAGACTTCATTCTCGAGACCTGCCATAATAACCTTTCACTAGACATCCTCGAAGCTATGGGAATGGCACCACCAAAAACCTGGAAGGACTTGAAAGTGCGAGGAGAACGAGCCGAACGATTCCTTAAAAGGAAGAAGGCTGAAAGAGGTCAAACGGCACATAATCCTCCACAACAGAATTTCGTCCCTAAAGGCAAGGGAAAGGCACAAGCGAATGTAGTGGACGCGAACCAGACGTTCGAAGTGCAAGCGCAGCCGCAATAGCAGCAACAGAAGGCACCCCAACAATCAAGGTGGCAACAACAGCCTCAGAAGCAAAAGGCCTCGGAGCCAAAGTTTCCGAAGGTATATTCATTCAAAGAAGATGAAGTTCCCGGTATTTTTAAATACCTTGTCGAGAACAACAAGATCAAGTTGCCTCCAGTCCAGGATCAAGAAGATGCTAAAAGAGTTAATGATCCAAAATACTGCGCATTTCACAGAGCGGTGCACCATCCTACCAAGGCATGCTACGCCCTTAAAGATAAGATCCAAGCTCTAATCGTTGTCGGGGTCATCACTATGAAGCAACCTAAGGAGAAGAAAGTGGGTGCGAATGCAGTATCGATTAGCTTCGGTTCTGTTCCTTTGAACTGGTTTCAGCATGAACCAGTAATAAATGCAGCAGTGAAGACGGTGAACGATGATCCTCACAAACAGCGCCAGAAATGACTTGTGCCACACACAGCCCCGAATGGCGATATTCTTTGGGTTCATCCAGATTTAATTGGAGATGAACAATGGACTGGAACCTCTTCCAAGAAAAGGTCAAAAGGAAAAGGTAAGTCTTGTTATGGAGCTTCTGCTATTCCAGGAGAGGATGACGATAGAATTCCAGCCTTCCTGCTTTCTGAAGAAGAACAGGATGCCTTTGTAACGCGAAGTGGGAACGAGTACCACTTCAAGTATCCGGACCCTTCCGAGCAATTGACTAAGCAGGGGGTGACCAAAACCGTTCCTTCCAAGACATTGGCAGAATTAGGAATTGTCGCAACTCCCCCAACACCTGTAGCTACAGAGAAGGTCCAACAAAAAGAGAAAGGGAAAGAGCCTCTACGCCAGGAGGTCCAAAACCCGAGGCAGTCTCGATTCAATCATCCGATTGGGAGAGATAAACCAGGAAATACAAGCTCTCTGCCCCTATTTTGACATCATGGCGTAGTTAGCTAATATACCGGCTAGGATAACCCTATATGAGTTATTGCGTCTTTCAAAGGATACAAGGAAAGCATTACAAGAAGCCTTGAGCGACTCTGAAGCTTTCTTGACTCGAATCAAGCCATCTTCTGAAGAACCGGAGCTGTCAGTTCAACACTGCAATCTCGCGGCGCATCATTTTTCCTATATCTCCTTCACCAAAGAAGACATGCAGACGAAGAACTCAAAGCATGATCGACCTTTGTACTTCACCGGTCACATTGGCTCCAACGTGGTCAACCGGATCCAAGTCGATCCGGGTTCCGCTGTCAGTATTATGCCATTCCGATTGATGCATAATCTCAGAATACCGACTAGTAAGCTAGCTTCCACGGGCACTACGATCTACGGATTCAACACCAGTGGGTCTAGACCCTTGGGAAAGATTCGAATCAAATGCCAGATCGGGGATTTGAAGTCGGAAGTTACTTGTTATGTGATTGACGCGGAAACATCCTATAACTTACTGTTGGGTCGACCTTGGATCCACGGTAATCTTATAGTCCCGTCAACTCTTCATCAGTACCTCAAATACGTGGACACTAATAATGAAGTCAAGACGATGGTCGCGGATAAGCAACCGTTTAAGGGATTGGAGAACTATTTTACCGATTCCCTTCCATACGACGCCGAATCCGATACTAAACCATCGGCCCAAGGAACGGACAGCGAGGACGAAGCTGATACTGAAGATGGGTTTGATTATGATGGTGGTTTTGTACTTAATGACATTGTACCCATTGTAATCAATCTTGACAATGATAAATCATCGGAAAGTAGTTGTAACTGGCAACTTGCCGAAGAGATATCAATAAATGAAGATTTAGAGTACTCGTCGTGTCTCGATAATATCACTAAAGAACTGTATGATAATCCTAACTTGTACATGCCACTTTAATCATTTTGCATGACTAAAAAATAGGTACAGGATTCATTCGGAATGACGCTTGTCATTCCAGCAAAGACAGAGAATGAAAAGGAAGTCGTCTATGGGAAAGGAAGGGAATCTCCGTCACCAGACCACTTCTTGGATGAGGAAGACGATGATGATAAACCTGCCCCTCATCTATTCAGATATAATACAAAAGCGCGCGATCTCATGGAGAAGTATGGATATGACTTCACGCTCGGAGAAGGTCTTTGCTTTGGTCGAGGTCCACGAGTTCCACCTCGAATGGCCTATGTACCAAAAGGGAAACCCGACGATTATTATCGTCACAGAAGAGGCTTAGGCTATGTCTCCTCATCTGATGACGAATGTTGCTGGCAAGTTATCGATCAAATTGCTAACAAAGCTAAAAACGGGTACTCTTCTGATTCTTCAGCTTGGGATTCCGACACTAGTCTTGGAGAAATGTTCAAAAAGCTGATGTTGAATATGACTACGGTCGATCCTGCGACAATAGAGGAAGACGATCAGATGCCAACTTGGGAAGATCCTTGGGTTCATCACCTAAACATGCAGTACGGCGATAGGTTTGAACAAAGAGAACCTCCTACCGAAGATCAAGTGGTCCAAGTGAATATGGGTAACAAAGATAATCCAAAACCAATATTCATTAGCGATAGTCTCCCGCCGGAAGAGAAAGAAGAGTTAATCTCTCTTATCAGGGAATACATTGACGTGTTCGCCTGGAACTATGAAGACATGCCAGGACTCGATCCAAACGTAGCAGTGCATCGTCTTAATATTAAGCCGGATGTTAAACCTATCAAACAAAAACAAAGACGGTTTCGTCCACAGATGATGGAGGCAATCGAGGCAGAAGTTAAAAAGCTTATTGACTCGGGCTTCGTTAGGGAAGAGCAACATCCCGAATGGCTTACCAATATTGTCCCGGTTCTTAAGAAGAATGGAAAAATCAGGGTCTGACTTTAGAGACCTCAACGCTGCTTGCCCAAAAGACGATTTCCCCCTTCCCATCACAGATGTCATCATCGACAATACGTGTGGGTTCGAGAGGATGTCTTTCATGGATGGTTTCTCTGGTTATAACTAAATAAAGATGTATCCAGATGATGAAAAGCATACCGCATTTAGAACGCCCCTCGGTGTTTTCTGCTACACGGTTATGCCCTTCGGCTTAAAGAATGCAGGTGCTACATATCAGAGAGCCATGTCGAAGATCTTCCAGGAGCATCTCCGAAAGACTGTCGAATGCTACGTAGATGATCTGGTTGTGAAAAGTCATGACAAGAATAACCATATTAAAGACTTAAAGACCATGTTCGATCTGATGCGGACCCATTAATTAAAGATGAATCCTACCAAATCTTTCATCGGGATGTCCAGTGGTAAATTCCTTGGAGTCGTCGTCACTACCAAAGGTATTCACATCGACCCCGATAAAGTAAAGGCAATTAATGAGTTACAACCTCCGAGAAACCTAAGGAACTCAGGGGTTTACAAGGGCGGTTGGCGTATATCCGTCGGTTCATCTCAAACCTCTCAGGAAAATGCCAACCATTCTCTAAGCTCACGAAGAAGGGCGTGTCGTTCGTATGGGACGACGCTTGTCAGAAGGCGTTCGAGAATATTAAAGAATATCTCTCGAAACCTCCTGTACTCGTTGAACCGAAATCGGGCAAACCGTTCTTGATTTATGTTAAGGCGACGAGCCACTCATTAAGTGCACTACTCGCACAAGATGACGATAACGGTCACGAACAGGCAGTATATTACTTGAGTCGGACCTTAGTAGGTGCCGAATCCCGATATCCCATGATCGAAAGGGAATGTCTCGCTTTGGTGTTCGCAATTCAGAAAATGCGACATTATCTAGTTGGACAGACTATTTATGTTATCTCCAAAGTTAACCCAGTCCGAGTATTCATGACACAACCAGCTTTCATAAATTGGCGGTTAGCAAAATGGGCCTTGCTCTTGTCCCAATACGACTTATATTTTAAACAACAGAAATCAGTAAAAGGACAGGCTATCTGCGATCTCCTGGCAGCTAATCCAACTACGGATGCCGCCGAGATATATGACGACCTACCCGATGAAACCCACGAAGTCAACGCAACTTCGCACCAACAAGTATGGCGTTTGTATTTCGATGGTGCTTCTTGGGCAACTAATTTAGCAGGTGCTCCTGGATGTTCTAAGGTCTCCTCCGGAGTTGGAGTTGTTTTAGTTTTCCTAGGAAAACATGTGATGCCTCGAGCCTACTCGTTAACCGAGCCATGCTCGAATAATGTAGCAGAATATAACACACTGATTATAGGACTCAATTTCGCTAAGGAACTAGGGGTTAAGTATCTTAAAGCTTTCGGTGATTCTCAACTGATAGTTAAACAAGTCCACGGGGAGTACGAAGTCCGAAGTCAGGATTTAATACCATATCATAAGATGGCAGTGGAAATAGCAGAATCATTTGAAGGATTCTTCATCGAACACGTTCTGCGGTTGTAGAACACCTACGCAGATGCATTAGCAGCATTAGCCGTATCTCTGGCACAACCTCCCGGAACAGAGCAGTTTGTTACGGTAAGAACTCACCAGCTCTTGGTGCCACTCTACGATGAAGAGGACAAAGAAGAAGAGGTTCAAGAGGTATACGCAACTCAAGTCGAGTTCGAACCCCAAGATTGGCGTTTCCCCATCATCGACTACATCTTGCATGGAATCTTACCAGAAGATGTGAAGGAAAGGGACTCAATTCGACGAAGAGCATCAAGGTTCTACTATAATACGGAGAATCGAACGCTATACCGCAGGGGGTACGATGGCTTGCTGTTGCGTTGCTTATCGACAAAAGAAGCTGAAGAAGTCCTTAAGGAAGCACACGAAGGGGTTTGTGGTGCACACCAACCCGGTCCCAAGCTTTATGATCGCATCAGAAGAATGGGATACTTTTGGCCTCTTATGATGAGTGAAGCAGTCGCATATGCCTGAAAGTGTCATGCGTGTCAAGTACACGCGAATTATATGCACCAACCTCCAGAGCATCTACATCCTTCAGTAACGTCATGGCCGTTTGAGACTTAGGGAATAGATATTGTTGGTCCTATAAATCCCCCGTCAGTCAAAGGCGATCGATTCATCCTGGCAATCACTGACTACTTCTCCAAATGGGTTGAAGCAGTACCACTCAGAGAAGTTAAAACCAGTAACGTTATCGCATTCATCAAACACCATATTATCTACCGGCATGGTGTTCCAAGACGAATCATACATGACAACGGTCCTCAATTTGTCAGCAACGCCTTCATTAGGTTCTGCGAGAAGTTCAAAATTTAGGACGTCTCGTCAACGGCTTACAATCCCACAGCAAATGGATTGGCTGAAGCCTTCAACAAGACTATCATAAAGCTTTTGTCAAAACTCGTGAAGAATAATAAACGGGATTGGGATGACAAGCTTGGCGCGGCTCTATGGGCCTATCGTACTACGGTACGTACACCGACCGGCGTAACCCCATATTCCTTGGTGTACGGGTGTGAAGCCGTCCTCCCTTTGGAAATACAGATTCCATCTCTTCGGATCGCTCTTGCAACCCAGATGACGACTGAAGAACAACATCAGAAACGCCTCGAAGAACTCGATATGCTCGATGAAAAGCGCCTAGAAACTCAACAGCATATTGAGTTTTACCAAGCCAGAATTTCTCGAGCTTTCGACAAAAAGGTCCGACAACGGAGTTTTAAAGAAGGAGATTTGGTCTTAACTGAAAGACGGCCTATGATCCTTAACTCTAAGAAGAAGGGCAAGTTTGAACCCAAATAGGAAGGGCCATTCGTAGTAGAGACAGTCTACTCGAACGGCGCATATCGCCTAGTCACCAAGGATGGTGATCGGCTTATGATGCCAATAAATGGTAAATTCCTGGAAAAATACTGCCCTTAGTACTTTCAGGATAACCGATGTATCGGGAAGTTCCCGGAAGAACACCACATGTGGTATTCTTAGGGATAACCCAATCACTGTAAAAGTGATAAATAAGATATCCACATTCAAGCTCCAAATGTCAGGATGTTTCCTTCTGTTGTTATCAAATCCTCTAACTCTTGTGAGTTATTTGGTGAGGTGAGATTCAATCTTTTGACAGATTAATGACTCCTCACAAAATCCCCCATTGATCAAATCAACTGACAGTGGGTCCACTAAAATTTTAGTCCGCCAATTCATGGCAATTTTTAAAAGCTTGACGTATTAAGTCCTGATCACTTAACATCAAAATCCTCCATCGAGTGGCTAGTACAAACCAGTATTTCTACTGCTACGTGTATTCCACTCCCTTTGCTTTCAGGTCAAACCTATAAAAGTTAGGGCCAAAGCCAGATTCTCCTCTTGATTCCTTCCATGAACGAGAGGTCCACTTTCAATTGAGCAATCAAACCTATAAAAGTTAGGATTGTCTCCGACTCTACTAAGTCAAACCTGCATATAGTTAGGACTAAGTTTGAATTATCTCTTTCGATAAACGAAAACCTTTCATCTTTTTCTTTTTCAGCCAAACCTATAAAAGTTAGGGTCGAAATTGGAATTTCCCTTCAATAAATAAAGAACTCTTTTGGATCAAGCAACCAATCCTATAAAAATTAGGGTTACTTGAATCTTTCCGATTCTCAGAGTGGAGATCCCACTCTTAGTCTCATTTTTCTAGATTCTGGGGGTGGAGATCCCATCTCGAGTTTCCCTTTCCTACTGAAGATAGAATATAAAATTCTTTCTCTTCGATATTAGGAGATAGAATATAAAATTCTTCCTCTTCCATCTTTCGGTCCGTCTTTACCCTAGGAAAAGACACAATTTTCCACCTCAAATACGTACATTCTATGTACGGGGAACTCTATCTCGACTCCTAAATAGAGATAAGCCTACGCCTAACACGCGTTGCCGGTTTAGTCTTTTACCGATTGAAAAAAGACACCAGAGTTTAAGTCTGGGGAATTTTATCCCGAATCCAAAGTAGGGATAAGACATCGCTTAGTACGCGTTGCCGGGTGCCTTTTCCCATAAAAAATGGCAAAGTCTATGTATTCAAAATCATAGCACTAAGTCTAAGAGAAGCAATTCTTTTAGCGCAACGTTACACGTGAGACGGGTTTAGAATTCACATGCTAGCCCGATTCAAACGGTGATCGGTAAAGGCACATCAAACCCGTTGAAGGCTGGGGGTTTGCCAAAAACCCTAAAGTCTATGTCTATCACACGTCGCCGGTTTAGTCTTTTACCGATTGAAGAAGGCACCAGAATTTAAGTCTGGGGAATTTTATCCCGAATCCTAAGTAGGGATAAGTTATCGCCTAACACGCGTTGCTGGGTGTCTTTTCCCATAAAAAATGGCAAAGTCTATGTATTCAAAATCATAACATTAAGTCTAAGAGAAGCAATTCTTTTAGTGCAACGTTACATGTGAGACGGGTTTTAGAATTCACATGCTAGCCCGATTCAAACGGTAATCGGTAAAGGCATATCAAACCCGTTGATGGCTGGAGGTTTGCCAAAAATCTTATAAGCATTATGTCCACTGGGTTCACAATCAATAAAGAAATACCATAATGAAATCAAATGCTGAGTCTCTATTAATAAGATTAAATCAAAGCATACAATAGAAAGATCGTCAGCCCGAAGGCAGTCGTTGATTAAGAACATGAGACTCTATCATGAAAAGCCTATCTGTGTAACTCTGCTCAAGTTCTGCTTGTAGATCAGCTCGAACAGATTCTTCAGAACTGCTCAAGACCTTCCTGGCTTCATTCTTCAGCTTCATCAATTTCTCCTGTGTAGATCCTAGCTTCTCAAGTGTTTGTTCACGGGAGCCCTCTAATCCAGCCAACTCTTCTGCAATGATAGCACCAGACTCCTCGGCATGCTTCAAGGCTTTCTTCAACCTATCTACTTCCTGGCGGTTGGAATCCAAAGAACTGAGTAACTCGGCTCTATCTGTATCCTTTCTCGCAAGAGTAGCCATCAACTGCGTAATAGAGCTCTCATGTGACTGAAGTTCATTACCGATGGAAGATCTCATATCACGCCATTGTGATAACCTATGCTCCAACTGAGAGGACACGAAAGAAGAAGCTCCACTAGCCTTTAGCTCCTCCAACTCTCGGAGTCTAGACTCCAACACAACAAAATCGGCATTAAGAGAATCAGCCAACTCTGGATACCCCTCTTCTCTGATCATCGTCATGTAGCGAGAAAAAGAACGCCTAAACTGATCGATGCAATATCCCCGATGAAGAAGTTTCTCAATCATGCCGTTAAAAAAGATGACAAAGAGACCGAGATCTGTGCGAAAGATGTCTTTGCTGGGATCGGTATCGGTCAAAAGAGCGAGGACACGCTCATATAGGGATGGTGGGGATCCTGTGAGCAATGATATGAAAGAGTAAGAAACCCATCGAACGTGATTAAACTTAATTTAAAGCGAATTGCAAGCATACCCATACCAACAGAAGTTCCCGCAGACTGAAGTCTGACGATCGGCTCCGTTAATCTAGTGTCAATGGGCTTCGAGATAACTGTAGGGGTCGTCGTGGAGGGTATATCGACCTCTGTAGGGAAATCGGCAGTGCCTCTCGGCTGTGACGGGGGAACACTACTGTTAGGAGAGCTAGCAGCCCCAACAACTATAGTCGCATCGGTCATAACAGCCGGTCCTATAGTTACACTTCTTTATTAGTCAAATGGAAATCTAGACAAATAAAGAGGATCGTGATGATAGGATTGTCTGCATATTTGCGAGCCCATCATCTTCAGGTAAACGGGAAATACCAGGAGTCATAAGAGTATCAGTCCCGATGGATGGTCCTGTGATTTTACTCTCTCGTTAGTCAAAAAATCAGACAAATGAAAAGGAGCACGGCAATCCATATTATATGTATACCTGCGGGTTTATCACCCCGGGGAAAGCCAGAAATGCCGGGAATCATGACTGAATCAGTCCTAATGACCGGTACTGTGATGACAATTCGTTAGTAGTCAGATAAAAGATTAGGCAAAATGAAAGGAATTATATGTATACCTGTGGACGAATCACTCTCAAAGGGTGGTCCTGCAGTCTCTTTGGTAGCCTGCTCAGCCAGCATATCAACCAATAGTCTGATATCGGACCCTGAGAAACTCGGTGCTGAGGCATACCCTTGCTCCTCAAGAGCAGTATCATGAAAGGCTTCATCTTCAGCTGGTCTCTCTAATGTGGCTGCTGCAGAATAACTTAAATGTTGGATATATATAAAAAAAATATAGGAAAAGAAAAGCTCAGATGTACCTGCAGTGGTGGCATCAGAATCTTTCACTCCAATATCCATACTTGGATTCTTCAAATTATCTGAAAGAAGCCGAAGCACAGAAATAATTAAAGGAGAGGTAGATCCTGAATTCCTTAACTCTTCCAAAAGATACTCGAACGGGGAGCATTGGATTTAGGTATACCTGAAGGTAGAACCGTCGGCTCAACGCTATTAACTTGATCCGCAACCATGTTCATGTCAACGTCCATGGGCTCGTCATGAATGGCATCACACATCTGCTGCATGAAGCTGTCCAGACGATCAGAATCAGGGAATACGGAATCATGTGGAAGTTCGCCTTCTTCATGGTCTCCTGAAACATGAAACGTAATCAAGCTTCAACGAATCAAGAAAAAGGGGCGAGTCATTTTAAAGCAATGAGGTATTACCTTCCTCCCCACTGGCGAAGCCTCCTAACTCCACTCTGTAAGGGCGCCGACCAACATGTGGTTTATGAGCGGTTTTCTTCCGTTTCGGAATATTAACCCTCACAGAATCAAAGGGCCGTTCATGTTCGCGGGAAAAATTGTTGCTTTCTTCATTGATGATTCCATTGTACACTCTTGTAATAGTTTATCGATTACAAAGATCCGGTCTTTTTATAAGATCCGGTTACAACAAAAATCAAAAAAAGGAAATGAAATTTACAACTTTGTTTCCTTGTTTGTCGAACAAATCGCGAGCTCCTGTTTTGCGGTCGCTCGCTTGCTTGGGTTGTTTGCCTACGTCGGGGTTTATCCGTGGACCACCGCGAGATCTAGATCCGGTCGGATCTACGCAGTATGACGGGTATTATTTCGCCAAGGAAATAATAGCTGGGGGGATTAGTTCACCAAGGAAATAATCGCCCTAATCTCAGGATCAAAGACCAAGCTTTGATCCGAAGTATAACTATGTAGATCTGAGATCCGGTCCTCTCGAACTCCTGCCTTATTTGGCGTTGATGATCGCCGAGCACCAGATCTGGATGAGCAAGTCCTTGAAGTCCCAAAGTTTGGATCTTTTTAAGTTTTGAGCTTCGAATCCTGCAGGGCTTCACCTCTCTCCAAAAATCCAACCTCTCAAATGAAC
>BQKN01000833.1:69627-93690 GCA_022839385.1 Asparagus kiusianus
ACGCCGGTCAACGCGTTGCGATCAAAAAGTCAACGTGCGACGTTCAAGACCCTAGGGTCAACGCCGGTCAACGCGTAATCCTAGGTTAACGCTAGTCAACGCGTTGCGATCAAAAAGTCAACGTGCGATGATCAAAACCCTAAGGGTAACGCCGGTCAACGCGTAACCCTAGGTCAACGCCAGTCAACGCGTTGCGATCAAAAAGTCAACGTGCGACGTTCAAAACCCTAGGGTCAACGCCGGTCGACGTGTAACCCTAGGTCAACGCTAGTCAACGCGTGGCGATCAAAAAGTAAACGTACGACGATCAAAACCCTAAGGGTAACGCTGGTCAACGCGTAACCCTAGGTCAACGCCAGTCAACACGTTGCGATAAAAAAGTTGACGTGCGACGATCAAAACCCTAAGGGTAACGCCGGTCAATGCGTAACCCTAGGTCAACGCTGGTCAACGCGTTGCGATTAAAAAGTCAACGAGAATCAATATATCATGACAGAGATATTCAGTTCAAAGTCAACTCGACGATGCGAGCCAAACTCAACCCATCAGTTTTAGATTTGAGACTTCGACAAGGGCCAGCCGATAAACGCAGTGCCGAAAGAACTTCAGCTATTCGTCAAAGCATCGAATAGATTAAAAATCGAAGGAGTCAAGAATCGAAGTTAACTACAGGTCCCTTATGCCGATCGAAGGCTGGACCAATCACATCCAAAGTATTCTAGCCTCTTCTATAAAAGAAACGAGTCTGGAACGCTTTGGAGGGGGTATCTGTAGGCATCGAAAATTACCTATAGGTCTCCACGAACAGCTCAACATTAAGGGAAGATGATGAACATCACTATCCAAGTCACAGAGGCTTAATCGATGTCGACGAACGGTTGAAGTGAATCGACGGAATACGTGAAGCAACGGAATTTCGGAATAACGAAGATACAGACTGATCGGGAGCCCCGCAACGTTTACAAAAGGCGCAATACCCTTTGTGTCTCATTTATTCCATGGATGATTTGATCATTGGAGCTTATAGAATTCCTCGTCAGCTTTCCAACGCACTTTGAATCACTCAAATCCGAGTTCGGACGAAGAATTTACGGCGGAAATAATCAAACAGGAATAACGGAACGTCTCAGGCTGAACTGGGACACCCGAGGTGTCTCGGCACGAGCGAGACACCCTAGGGTGTCTCGTCCGAGGCCGAGACACCCAAGGGTGTCTCGGCCCTGGGTGAGACACCCAAGGGTGTCTCCAACCCAGTTTTGTCTCGTGCCTATAAATAGAAGCCCTGGAGCTTTATTTTTTCAGATCTGTAATTTTGGAGAATTAGCGAAGCTCTACCGGACTGAAGAGTGATCGATTTCTTCAACACGAGAGAGAGATTCGTCAGATTTGCATTCACCCACGTTCGTTCCTTAGGATTATCCCGTTGTGGTAATCCTAAGAAGAGCAATTATCTCGCCGTTGCCGAGATAAGCGCTCCTGCTTCTAGATTCCTTTGCGAATCAACAGAGTTCTACATCTGATCTGATTGTCAGGTAGTCCACGGATATCGACGTCCCCGTCATCGGCTAAAGACCCACGCAAGCAAGAGACGACGAACGGATCTTGCGTTATTTTCGAAAAGTTGTAATCTTTCATTCTTTTTCTTATTGAATATTTCGAATTCTTTGTAATCAAATTTTATTATAATGAGTTCGACAATGAAGGCAACTTTTACCGAAAATAATCATATGTTTACATTGATCAGAAAAAAACTAATTTAATATTTACCACTAAGTTTTAGAATTTTCAGAGACCATAAAGAGCTATACTTTATCAATAAAGAGCTATAACACGGCCATAGAGAGCTATACTTTGACATAAAGCGCTATATTTTCATGATAAGGTGTCACACTTTACTATAAAGAGCTATACTTTTTTTAAAACTAGAAAATTAAGAGTGGACCTCTCGTTGACATGAATAATTGATCAAATAACATATTGTATACATCATCACACGTTTACATTGCTTAAAAAATAGATTTGATATATTCCACAAAGTTTTATAATTTTTAGAGACCATAAAGAGCTATACTTTATCAATAAAGAGCTATACCATAGTCATAAAGAGCTATACTTTAACATAAAGAGCTATATTTTCATGATAAGGTGTCACACTTTACTGTAAAGAGCTATACTTTTTTAAAAACTAGAAAATTAAGAGTGGACCTCTCGTCGACATGAATAATTGATCAAATAACACATGAATACGTCATTACACATTTACATTGCTCAGAAAAAATTGATTTGATATATTTTACAAAGTTTTAGAATTTTTAAAAACTATAAGGAGCTATACTTTATCAATAAAAAGCTATACTACGGTCATAAAGAGCTATACTTTGACATAAGAGCTATACTATACTATAAAGAGCTATACTTTTTTAAAAATTAGAAAATTGAGAGTGGACCTCTCATCGACATGAATAATTGATTAAACAATACATTGTATACAACATTACACGTTTACATTGCTAAAAAATTGATTTGATTTATCACTAGTTTTTAGAATTTTCAGAGATTATAAAGAGCTATACTTAATCAATAAAGAGCTATACTACAATCATAAAGAGTTGTACATTGTCATAAATAGTTATACTTTCATGATAAGGGGCTACACTTTATTGTAAAGAGCTATATTTTTTCAAAAACTAAAAATTTGAGAGTGGACGTCTCGTCAACATGAATAATTGATAAAAAAAACTAATTTGATATATTCCACAAAAAACTGATTTGATATATCCCATAAAGTTTCTGAATTTTCAGAGACCATAAAGAGTTATACTTTATCAATAAATAGCTATACTATGGTCACAAAAAGCTATACTTTGGCATAAAGAGCTATACTTTCATGATAAGGTGCCACATTTTACTGTAAAGAGCTATACTTTTTCAAAAATTAGAAAATTAAGAGTGGACCTCTCATCAACATGAATAATTGATCAAACAACACATTGTATACATCATCACACGTTTACATTGCTTAGAAAAATTAATTTGATATATTTCACAAAGTTTTAGAATTTCTATAGACCATAAAGCGCTATAATTAATCGATAAAGAGATATACTATGGCCATAAAGAACTATACTTTGCATATAGAGTTATACTTTCATGATAATATGCTACACTTTACTATAAAGAGCTATACTCACTATTGGATATAGGACTTTTGGCGACGGACAAATCCGTCGCCAAAAGTCAAAAATCCATTGCTATAACTTTTATTGATGGAATAAAAAGAATTTCGTTGCCAAATTATCGTATGTACATTAAGGATAGTTAATAGGACTTTGGCAATGGATTTTCTATCGCTAAATGTTAGTGACGGACAATTAGCGATGGATTTTTCGTCGCCCTTTTTTTTAAAAAAAGGAAAAAAATATTAGCGACGGATGTTATGTCGCTAAATAATAATAGCGACGGATTTTCCGTCGCCAAAAGCATGTCCGTTTTTGTTTTCCTGTGTCCATTTTCCATCGCTAAATGTATCTTTAGTGACAGATAATCTGTTGCTATAAATGATTGCAATTGTTTTTAAAAATATTTTAAAAATTTAAAAAACATGTACAATAATATAATAAATTTAAAATCATGTTCAAACAGTAATATAATATTCATTCTCACGTATATATAACATGTATATTTCAATAAAAATAAATAAAAATATCCCGACATAATAAATATTATTTATACAGCACACACCCATTGTTTTTAAAGTTAAATTAATACAAATCAATCATTTTGATCATCATCATCATCCTTATCACCAGCTCCACCTTGTCTAGAAGTCTCGGCCTGCAAATATATATCAAACATTAACAAGAGTTCTAGAGCAATACATCATCAAAAACTAAATTTTACAATAAAGTAACAAATTATAAAACAACATGGTTTGACATGCAAGTATAGCAATATGAGAGAGTATTATGGCATAATCTTATGTATTATATGTTTCGGAGAGAGTATCATGGCATATTCTTATGTATTATACGCACATACGCCTAATTTTTTTAACAACGCATGCAACGCACCCTAACACCATCCGCAATTTTCTCACCACGCATGCATGAACCATCCACACAACCATCAACATGCACACACACGCATGCACGCACACATACACGCACCCAATCCCCACTTCTCCCCCTCCCCCACCATGACCATCAACAGTTTGTATCAGTGTGTATTGGTGTGTGTGTGTGAGATATCCTTTAGTCACGAAGAAATATCATAACTAAGTAAGAATTATATATTTAATTCATTTAATTAAAAAAGATAAAGTATATATATTACCTTATCCGCCATAAACCATCTCCTATATGCCTCCTGAGCCTCCTGAGGTAGAGTCGACATGAACTGTGTGAACTCTAATTTTCTCTACTCATGGCGCCTCTATTCTTCCTCCGTAATCCTCTGATATGTTGTTTGTTGTGACTGCCAATCTGCAATCGCTTTTAACCGCTGCTCCATCGAGTCTGGATATGAACTTCTTCCTAGTGTTCCTGGTGGTGCTACAGACTCGTCGGTGCTAGTAGACTCGTACGGCCTCTGCTCGGATCCTCTCTAGCAGTATCTATTCTTCATACTCCGTCTAATGACCGTCTCGATGATGGAGCCCTCCTCCTCTCTACTTAGCCGAACCGGGTTGTAAGAACTGACCTGAGACTAAGACATTTGCCCCTATACATCGGCATGTAATTTCTCCTCCGATATATCAAAATAACCCTGGCAAATCAACTTATTAATGATGCATTGTTATGAAATTGAATATACAAATAAACTGCTACTTACAGATAGATCATGGTTCTTCACTTTCTTCTCTTCATCGACAAAATTCAGGCTCCAGGAAGTCAGAATACAATCTGAAAAATGTCCTAGATCTCCCCTTTCCTATTTTATTCAAATATATCATTAACTCTTAACACATAAATTATACTCAAATTGACAACTTAAAAGCTAATATATTATATACCTCAAGCTCCAATTGATGATAATGCTGGCTGAAGGACCTGGAGCCCCCGTGATGTTCGTAATTGCGGGGCACGTTGCGGTTCCTCCTTGCTATTTCAGCTTGAACCTGCAAAAAATTATCAAATCAAAATAATATAAAAATTCAAACAATAAATGAAAATTTGTTCTTCAATAATACCTAAATTTTGGTCGTGTTCCAGTAATCACAAAGTGTAAAAAAATCTACTCTATTTACGCACTCGTCAAGATGCCAGAAGCGCTCCCAATCTTCTGTTATTTGAACAAAATATTTTTTCTTCACCTCAAACCATCATCTCTTGAATAATAGATTGATTTGCGTGAAGCAGTAAGTCCAGGCACAAATGTTATCGTCAAGAAAGAAAAATCGCTTCAGCATATAAAGAAAAAAGAGATACAAATAAGTGTATTAAACATAATAATAAACTAATAAATAATAATGATGAAAATTAAAATAAATGACTCACACATATATATCTCTAATAAGCTACCAACGCATCAATCTGCTATGATTTCCACATTAAAAAAATATTGAAGAAATCATGTCTCCTGGCTAAAGCAACGAGGAAATTGTTGAAAGCATTGACAAAGGCCCGACAGGCACTCCGTTCTCCCATCGAATCACGACCCTCCGATGAATATCAGGGATGAGGCTCTGTTCCGTGGTAGCATCATGGCTGCACCTAGCAGGTCGCTCGGTACCTACGAAACAATGAAAATTGGGTGAAATATAAATCAATCCATATAGATAATAAAAATTAAAATAATAACCGATAAACTATAAAAATATATTCACACCTTTCAGTTCGACACATCTACGCCTTGCTTGTTCATACCTATGTTGCGCGATAGGTCGCAAAGCATGATAAGAATCCCAATCCCCCTTCACCTTGACCGGACCATAGACTCGTTGATCCGTAATAGAATCTAGTGGTAGTGCTACAGCTTCTACAGTTGCGCTATATGGCTCATATCTCCGCTCCTCTAATACATCTGCATAAAGTAGTGGTGGCGGCGGTATCTCTGCATGCCTGTGTCTCCACATCATGTGGATTATCACCGTGTCCTATGTCCTATGGCGACGAGTCATGTATAGCATCTCTGCGTCCTGTGTAAGAAATGTTAAAAAATAATGTTAGGCTCACATTAATAGTTTATAAAAATATACAAATATAACAAATAAATAAAAATATCTGACATAGAGGCATGTGCATCGCCTCTAGAATGTCTACCAAAAAGTCTCTCAAGCGTTTTCTTACGTAATCCTTTTGTCATCTATACTTTAAAAACATAATGAGTATCCAACAAAAGCATATCATGCAAATAATTAATAAAATAGCACATGGCAATAGAATCGCGTGTACATGATGTCCAGTCAAACAGATAATGTAAAGGCAATACTATAATACATGACACTCGCTGATACATGATAACCAGTCAAACAGATAATACAAAAGTAATACTATAATACATGACACACACTGATGTCCAATACTATAATACTACAAGCATGTACAAATCATAATAAAACACAATGAATGTTCTTTTTAATTCATAACCAAGTATTACATTCTTATGATGATGTTGAGGCTCTGCTCTGTGACTATGTGTGGATAGCCTGCGATCGTGTGCGTGCTGACAAAAGGATTGTTCTTATAGTTTTATCGACTCTACTGTGGACTGGTTTTTTACCTTAACACCTTGGCTCATATATAATCACAGGTACATCAGGGCATGCTAGTGTAATTTCATTGGCCAGATTATTATTTTGTGTCAAGGAAAACTCAGTAACTATTTTGTTAGCTAAGATAACCTCCTCATCGTGATCTTCGTTAGGCACGGCTTCACGAATGTAGGCTCAAGGAAAACGTTGATGTCATTTCCAAGAGAATATCTTCCAGGGATCAAGAGTGACAGTATCATGTACGGCTGCTTCATGCACATCGACGGTGGTAGGTTGTACGGTGTCAGCAACACTGGTTAGGTAGACTAAGTGGAGCTCATTAATCCAAACGGATTAAATCTGTCACTAGCAAGTCCCAACCTAATATTTTGAGACTCCTTACTAAAGTTGGGGTATATACAATCGATGTGCTTTCAAGCCTCACCATCAGCAGGATGTCTCAGTTTCCCGTCCTCTTTATGATCGGTCGAATGCCATAGCATATTCTCAGCAAGCTCGGTAGATATATAAAACCTCTGCAGCCTAGGAATAATTAAAAAATATCGAAAAACCTTCGTAGGCATTCTGCTCTGCTTATTAGATGCACCGCCTTCGAATGTGCCCATATGTTCTCCTTTCTAGCGTGATATATGACACGTCGGACATTCCTCCAGAGCTTCATTACCCTTATTATACAGGATGGAGTCGTTAGGACAGATGTCTATCTTCTTGTAATTAAGCCCCAGTGTATCAACAATCTTGTGTGGTTTGTAATAGGTTGCGGGGATGCTCTTCTCACCGCCTGGAATAATCTAGAATAATTTTTCTAAGCAAATCTAATAACATCTCAAAATGTGTAACAATCATCCCACTGAGTGTTTGGATATGAAGAAGCCACATCATAAAAGAAAGCCTTGTGAACTCCTTGCACCCCTCGTATAACGGTGACTCGTTTTCTTCAACAAGTCTCATTAATCAATCTACATCTTGAAACATATCAGTAGTGTTGACATAACTCGAAGACGACGCGACAAGAATATTGTTTGGGGTGAAAGTTGATATTTTCATTGCTGAATCTATTACACGTTTATCGATTACAGATTTAATATAAAATTAGTCTTTTTATAAGACTTTCTTACACAATGAAAATAAGAAAAATATAACTCTCGTCAAACAGCGCAAAGATCGTTTATCAGTCTTCTGCTTGCGTGGGATCTTGGCCTGTGACGGGGATGTTGATATCCGTGGACCACCAAACAATCAGATCAGATCCGGGACCTCGTCGATTCGCGAAGGAATCAAGAAGCTGAAGCGCTTATCTCAGCAACAGTGAGATAATTGCTCTTCTTAAGATCACCACAACGGGGTAATCTTAAGGGATGAACCGGGCTGCAGATCTGACGAACTCCTCTTTTTTATGATGAAGAATCCATTGAAGTCTCCTCCTCCTCTCTGAAATTCATGTAGTTTTAATCTTCAATCCGACAGGGCTTCGCCAACTCTCTAAAAATCCAGATCTAAAAAAAATGAAGGCTGTGGGGCTGTATTTATAGGTTTCAGGAGCCCTGTGTTTGGATAAGAACAGCCGATTCCCTCTTATCTTCAGTTAAAACCACTTAACCACATTATCAGATCTGTTGGAGCAAATTCAGGTGGTTAACGGTCAAAAAATGGCTTTAAAACAGCAAAAACAACATTCTGGGGGTTGCGGACAATTGTGAGTGTCTCGGTGTTTGAGGTGTCTCTGGTATTTTGGTCATAACTTTTTTATATTACCTCTAAATGATCTGATTCTAGATGCATTGGAAAGATGATAAAGAGATATACAACTTTTATGTTTTAAGTTTCTTCAGATTCGAATCGGATTATGACCAAAATCGTTATTCTTTTCCGAGACACCAACTGTCTAGGAGTTCTAAGGCAGTTTGTACTATCTTTGGTATTTTAGCTTTATCTTTCTCATATGATCTCAAAATGACCTGATCTAAGATTCATTGAAAAGCTAACGAGGAGATCTATAACTTTTATGTTTTGAGTTTTTTCAGATTCGAATCGAATTATGGCCAAAATCACTCTACAAGGTCTGAGGCACTTGTGAGTGTCTCGGCCAATCCGAGACTCCTCTGGGTGTCTCGGCCAATTCGAGACACCTTAGAGTATCTTGGCCAAGCTGAGACACCTTTGGGTGTCTCGGGTTGGCTGAGACACCTCTGGGTGTCTCGCCGAGGTCCGGGACATAGTCCTGCGTGTTCCGTCCGTTTTTGCCGTATCTTCGTCGTCCGAACTCAGAATCATGTGATTCAAGATGTATTAGAAAGCTATCAAGAAGATCTACAATCTCCCATGATTGAATCATCTGTGGAGTGGATAGTACATGGAAGGCATTTTGTCTTTTGGAAGTGATGCGGAGCTCCCGATCAGTTCGTTTCCCCGTTGTTTTGCAGTTCCGTTGCTTCACATAGTTTGTCGACTCACTTCATACGCTTGTCGACGTAAAATAAGATCCTATGACTCAGATAGTGATGTTCATCATCTTATCTCTATTTCGAGCCATGTGCGGGGACCTATAGGTAATTTTTAACGCCTACAGATACCCCCTCCAAAGTGTTTCAGTCTCGTTTCTTTTATAGATGAGCCTAAAATACTTTGGATATGATCGGTCCAACCTTCAGTCGGTGTAAAAAGATTTATTTTTACCTTTGATTCTTGACTCCTTTGATTTTCAACCTATTCGATGTTTTGACGAATAGCTGAAGTTCTCTCGGCGCTGGGTTCATCGTCTAGCCGTCGTCGAAATCTTGAATCAAAACCGGTGAGTTGATTTTGGCTCGTATCGTCGAGTTAACTTTGAACTGACTATCTCCATCACGATATATTGATTCGTATTAACTTTCATCGCAACGCGTTGACTAGCGTTGACCTAGGGTTACGCGTTGACCGGCGTTAACCTAGGGTTTCGAATCGCCCGGTGTTGACTTTTTCATCGTAATGCATTGACTAGCGTTGACATAGGGTTACGCATTGACCGGCATTATCCTAGGGTTTCGAATCGTCTGACATTGACTTTTTCATTACAACGCATTGACCGACGTTGACCTAGGGTTACGCGTTGACTGGCGTTAACCTAGGGTTTTGGATCACCCGACGTTAACATAGTTTATACTCGTACGTTTGCTGGAGTATACACAGTTTAAGCTCTTAAAGTATTGGAGCATAACGGTCCCAACAGTTAGGGTTGCAGGACAAACTGTTAAAGCTAATTCGTCTGCAGATATGAATCTTATCCCAAAGTTGTTGGATGCTCGAGTCACGAGACCAGTTAATAAAGCAGGTGCGTCAATGACTTTCACACTTATAGGATTTTTGGCAAACCCTCAGCCATCAACAGATTTGATAAGCTTTTACCGACTACCGTTTGAATCGGGCTAGCATGCAGATTGTTTAAATCCGTTCTACATGTAACATTGTGCTAAAAGAGTTAACTCTTTTAGTGCTACGATATTGAATATGTAGACTTTGTCTTTCTTACGGGGATAGACTACCCGACGACGCGTGTTAGGCGCTGACTTATCCCTACTTAGGCTTCGGGATAAAATTCTCCAGACTGGAATTCTAGTGTCTTCTTCAATCGGTGAAAGACTAAATCGGTAACGCGTGTTAGGCGTTGACTTATCCCTACTTAGGGTTCGGGATAAAATTCCCCGCGCGTGTAAGGCACAGCTTTTGGGAGTTGAAGGATGGTGTCAAAAAAAAATAGAAGAGGAAGCATTTTATATTCTATCTTATGAAACTGAAGAGGAAGAATTTTTTTTTCTATCTCCAGTTGCCAAGGAAACTCGAAGTGGGATCTCCACCCTAAGAATCCGAAAAAGTGAAACTAGGGGTGGGATCTCCACTCCGAGAATCAAAAAGATTCAAGCAACCCTAACTTTTGTAGGATTGGTTGCTTAATCCAAAAAAAGAATCCTCGTTCATTGAGGTAAAATTCCGATTTCGGTCCTAACTTTTATAGGTTTGGCCGAATAGGAAAAGATGGAAGCCTTTCGTTTATCGAAAGGGGCATTCCGGTCTTGGTCCTAACTATCTGCAGGTTTGACCAAGTGAGGTTGGAGGCAATCCTAACTTTTATAGATTTGATTGCTCAAATTAAAAGTGAACCTCTCGTTCATAGAAGGAATCGAGAGGGGATTTTGGTTGTATTCCTAACTATTTAAAGGTTTGACCAAAATAGGAATTTGAGATGATCCTAACTGTTTAAAGGTTTGATCATTCAATTTGTGGACCTCTCGTTCATGGAAGGAATCGAGAGGGGATTTTGGTTGTGGTCCTAACTGTTTAAAGGTTTGACCAAAATAAGAATTTGAGACGACCCTAACTGTTTAAATTTTAATCGTTCAATTTGTGGACCTCTCGTTCATGGAAGGAATCGAGAGGGGATTTTGGTTATGGTCCTAACTGTTTAAAGGTTTGACCAAAATGGGAATTTGAGACGACCCTAACTGTTTAAAGGTTTGATCGTTCAATTTGTGGACCTCTCGTTCATGAAAGGAATCAAGAGGAGATTTTGGTTGTGGTCCTAACTATTTAAAGGTTTGACCAAGTAGACAGTGGGAGTGGGAGTACAAAACATAATGGGAGTGTTGACTTGTACAAGTCGCTCAGAGGGGGTTCTTGGTATTAAGTAACAAATACTTAACACAGAAGGGCTTGATAATCGTTAATGATTAGGAGATTAAAATTCTAAAAACTATGTCCGGACTCTAACAATGAGAATGTTGAGTGCACAGACGTAACGGGAGTTTGAGTGAGAGTTTCTTATTCATCACCTTCTTGTAGTGACCGGGTTATCCCTAAGAATATACTATATAGAATTCTCTCGGGAACTTCCCGTTACATGAATTATCCACCCCAGCTTTCTTCGTAAAACTGGGTCTAATATTGCACTTAGTTGTATGACCGGGTTATCCTTAAGAATACCAGGCATGGTACTCTCTAGGAACTCCCCGTGAAAGAAAAAAAATAGTTTAGACTCATATACCTATTGGAGTGTCAGGGAGTAGTTTAACCTCTTATACTGGTTGGAGGATTGAGAAGCAGTTTATACTCGTATACTCTTCGGAGTGGTGCACCGTCATTCGTCTTATTCTAGTTTTATGGCGCCAGAGTCAATTAGATCTTGAATCTTGTTCTTTAGACCGAAACAAACCTCAGTAGGTTGGAGAACTCTCCTGTGGTACGCACAGTAGTTTGGGTCCGTAATCCTCTTAGCTCCCTCTTGATCTTTAATAGGTGGTAGCTCAATCTCACCGTTATTCAGGAGGTATTCAAAAATATCCGGAACTTCCTCATCCTTGAAAGAGTACTCTTTTTGGAGTCTCGGATCGCAGGAAAAATTGTTTTCTCTGATCTCATTGTTTCCATTAGCAACTGTTTATCGGTTACAAGGGATCCGATCTTTTTATAAGATCCGGTTACAACAAAATCAAAAAAAAAATATAAAAAAGATTACAACTTTCCTTTTCTAGAACAAATCACAAGATCCTGTTTTGCGGTCTCTTGCTTGTGTGGGTTCTTTGCCTGCGCCGGGGTTAATCCGTAGACCACCGCGCGATCTTGATCCGGTCGGATCTACACGGTATGACGGGTGTTATTTCACAAAGGAAATAACAGCCGGGGGATTATTTCACCAAGGAAATAATAGCCCTAAGTAATCGAAATCGACCAAGCGAAGTCGATACTCTTCTCGGGATCAAAAACCAAGTTTTGATCCGAAGGATAACCGTGTGGATCTCAGATCTGATCTCTCTTGAACTCCTGCCTTCTTTGGTGTGGATGATCGCCAAGAACCAGATCTGCAAAGTTTAAGTCTTCAAATCTCCAAAAATCTGAAGTTTAGCTCTCAATCCAGCAGAGTTTCCCCTCAAAAGTTCACCAAAAATCCAACCTCTTAAACAATAAGCCTACGGGTCTATTTATAGGCTCCTCAAACCAGATCTGGGCTCAGATCTGGGCCCAGATCTGGTGGCTCAGCCCAGGTAGCTCGGCCACCTAGGTGGCTCGGCTGGCCACCTAGGTGGCTCGGCCACCGAGCTACCTAGAGGTGGCTCGGTTACCGAGCCACCTTGGTGGCTCGCCGAGCTCGGCTTTGGCCGAGCCACCAAGTGGTGGCTCGGCCACCGAGCCACTCAAAAGCGGCTCGGTTTCGGCCGATCCCTTCAGGTGTTTGGTGTTTTGCCGTTTTTTGGTTTTGCGCTTCATTTGAACTCGATTTGTTGATCTGGACTCTGATTTGGCAGTCCGGATCCTGATTTGCCAGTAAATCCGCTTTGGTGTTCGAGTTCGAGTCCGGATCCGATCTTGATTTGATCTTGATTCATTCGAGTCCGCTCCCGATCTTGATTGATGTGGTGGACTCTACGGTTGGATGACTCGTTGATTCATCGACCTGTTAGCTTGATTGGGCACGCGATTGGAAGTATTCCGTGCGATTCGTTAAGCTCGTCGCCTCGTTAATCCGCTTCGTCGCGTCTCACTTGGCTTCGGTGTTGTGGTCTAACGAACATGCTTGGATATATCGCCCGATGGTTCGTTGGTTTGTCGAATCACCGTGCCGAGCTGTGTTAAGGGATCTATAAGAAGTTTTATACGCCTACAGATACCCCCTCCAAAGTATTTCAGCCTCATTCTTTTATAGAAGAGTCTGGAATACTTTGGATATAATTGTCCCAACCTTCAATCTTTTATGACGGGATTTTTGGAATGGCTTCTATTCTTGATTCTTTCAATCCTCCAGGCTATTCGGTGCTTTGTCGAATGTCTGCAAGGGTTCCGGTGCTGCATTTATTGTCTGACCTTTGTCGGAATTTTGAATTTGAAGTCAATTCCTGATTTTTTAATCTTTAGCTCATGTTTGCTGTTTCAACATAGAACCGACCATCGATTGTTGGCTTTGAGTCTTCATTTGCAACGCGTTGTCCGGCGTTTTGACACAGTTTATACTCGTACGTCTGTTGGAGTCTTGAGAAGCAGTTTATACTCTTATACTTTTCAGAGTGTTGTTGAGTTATCATTAAGAATATTTTTTAGAAAAATACTCTCCAGAAACTTCTCAACAAAAATAGGGAATAGTTTATACTCGTATACCTTATTGGAGTACTTTTCAGGTCCGAATGAGCTAAACCGGCCTGATAATGACCCAAAAAAGGTAGTAATTAGGCTCAAAAAATCTTCCGACCCTTCCGAATGTGTGGGAGAGGCATGAATAAATAAGGGACTAAACCATCGGTCAATTTGAAGTCGTTTCGATACTCAGTTCAGCTCCAATTTGAATTTTGGTTCAAATCTGGTTCAAACTTGCTTAGAACTGGTTCAACCTGGTTCGAGACTGGTTCAACCTGGTTCAAGACTGGTTCAGGACTGGTTCAGCCTGGTTCAGACTAATTGATCCTGGTTTGGTCTGGTTCAGCTTGGTCTGGTCCAGTTCAGTCTGGTCTGGTCCGGTTCGAGACTGGTTCAACACTATAAAAGAGCCCCCTTTTCTTCTCTTTAGGGCCCCCCCCCCCCTCCTTTTTTTGAATTTTCTCTTCCCTCGTGCATCCTTTCTCCTTCAAACCCTAAAATTCGTCTAAGATCCACCTTTCCTTTTGATCTTAGACTGAAAAAATCCTTCAAAATCTCCATATATAAAGTTTCTCTCAGACCCCTCGAGCACGTGGTTCGAGCCTCCTTCAAGATCTGATTTTTATTGGATCCTCTAGCTTTTTCTCAGGTAAATCCTCTATAATTTTGGCATATTTCATGTTTAATTCAGTATATGAATTTGTGGGATTGTATATGAGGGTTAGGGTTGTGATTTGACGCCCGAGCTCGTATTTCAGGGGGTAGAATTTGGAGATCTGAGGGGTTTAATTGCAATAAAGAGGGGGTAAAATTTTAGGGTTAGAGTTTGTCACCCTAACTAAAATTTTTGTATCTAACCCCTTGATTTATTTTGCAGATCACCATGTCGCATATCCCGAGAGGTCAATCCCCTACTGCGTCGGCTGATGGCGTGCTTCCCTCGTGCACTGGTGAGCTTCTTTTTTTGGCGTATTTCGAGATTTGTAGATTAATCCTTTATCCCCGTTTTGTTCTCCTTGGTGAGACAATTGGGAAGAGCCTTGATTCTTCTTGGTGAGGATTGACGCTTTAAAAGATAGGTTTTGCTTGGTCAAAACCATATCTCAAATTAAATAAAGGGGGCGCTTTGACGCTGCATTGTGCCTTATAAGGCAGGGATATATTGTTGATATACCCTATCTTATGAATGCATAATGTGGTCAAATCGTCTCACCCTTTATATGGCAGTGGCTCTATCTTACCCATTCGTAAGATGAGTTCAACTTCCTTTTATAACTGAGACTAACAAACGCTTAATTGCTTGTTTCCAGTGGAATATCCCTCTAGAGCGTTCTCATCTCATGCAGTGGATGGGCGTCGTGACGAGTATTATTCGACCTTCGATGATTTTTCACCTATTCCACTTACTCCTCAGTTTGCTTCGGGCACACTGACAGAGGTTGCCTAAGTGGTGAAGGAAGGTGGACATCGAGTTCTTCGACAGTTGATTACTGATGCGCCTTTCGTGAAGGATACCAGCTCTGTTCAGCCTCTCAGGAAGACTGACTTTTTATTCGGTGACTCTGTTGAAGATCCTGGTGCAGTGTTTATTGATGTCGAGAAGTGGCTTCATAAAGATGACGAGGGTTTTCTATATTTGCCTAAGATTTCTCATCACCGGTCATTGACTGAGCTCAGGCGTCAGGCCGTGACACGGGAGATGTCGTGGAGTTTGATGGAGGAGCATGAGAGCGTTCATTGTGGCTATATTACTCATCAGACAGTTCCTGGTTCGAGCAGGAGTCATATCATTGGATTGCATCCTGGAGTATTGGGGCTGGATACACCGCCGCGTAACGAGTTTCTTGCTTCTGCTTCTACTTTGAAGAATTGTCTCGCCGACTTAGGACGGGAGATGCCTGCGTTGCGCCACAGATTCTATGGCTGGGTCCATTCTACAGACAGGCTTTGGTGGGCTCGTATGACGAACTATGTCTTAAGCCGATGGAGCGAGGAGTTGCACGCTTGTGGTCTATATGCAGCTATTCGTTCCACCATGTATGGTTTACCTGTCAGCGCTAAACATTTCTTCGCTTTGTACGAGCTCTATAACCCTGATTCGAACACTTTCCTGACTAGGCACGGAGAGTTGGGTTTGGCTCTCCATGAGATGCATAAGATTTCTGGTTTGCCCATGGGCCAGATGTTATATCAGGAGTACTTTCCCTCCAACCATGAGTTGAGTCAGCTGAAAGATCATATGCCTAACCGCTATGAGACTTTATGAGATCTCACATGTCACTACCATATTGCCTTGGCGTAGTCTGAGCCTTTAGCGAAGAGGACTAAGTCACAGGTGAGCCTGAAACAGTTTGCGTGTTACTTGTTCAGAAATCTGGAGAACAATTCTGGCGAGGCTATTTGTGAGCTGGCAACGCTTACTCCTTCAGAGGTTAATGGTCTGCTGAAGAAGATTGATGCTCACTCCTATACCATTAGCAGTCCCGAGAGTGGCTTTCTCGCAGGGACCAAGTTTAAATCATTCTTGTGGCATGCGACCGCATCGATTCAGCCGATGACCCTTCTTGCTGGTTACCTCGCTATCTGGTTAAAGAAATACATGGTCCCGTATCAGTCCAGTGACATTTTGCCATTGGAAGTGCTCTACCCAGCGGTTCAGCTTGCCTACAAAAAGAAACTTTCGCTTCTTCCGGTGATGGTAGCTAACATTCATCGAGGGCTTTGACAGATTTCTAGTGCTTTCACACAGAAAGAAGGTGTCCCGTCGGCTCGGATTCCTCTTATTAAGGTGGAGCTGCTATACACTTATTTGATGGCTTGGTTCGTCCTTCATCGTTCTGATATAATGTCGGTACCTAACACCACAGACCGCTCTGTTCCCCTACTACAGTTGTTTGAGAATGGCAAGTGGGAGGGGCGAAGATTCCTTGAAGTCAGGAAGTAGCTACAGGTCCACAAGTGTTGGGCATTTTCCACTTGCTTCCCGCAGTTCTTCAGCCGATACGGCGAGTGTTTGATTGATGAGGAGAGACCGAGGGAGTATCGAACTCATTTAGATATCGGCTGCTTTAATTGGCTAGTGAACATTAGGCCGGGTTATCTGGCCTTCCGGGTGAGGAATCAGTGTTTCATAAAGCCATATCTACCCTGCTGATTCGCTCGTCAGTTTGGCTATGATCAGCTTTATGTCAGGAACCCGTGTCAGCAGTTTTGGACTCATGGCGGTTTGGTGGACAGTCTTCGGGCATGGCTGTGGACCGTGACGGGCTGCACTGGTGCTAAGTTCAGTCTCCCGAGTGCTGAGCGTCAGTTAAAGCTCACATTCTTGAGCTGCAGGTGGTTGTTAGCAGCTAACAAACCCGTCCCTGTGAAGCCGATTGCAGAGTTAGTGGCTGAGGAGGCTTCTCAGGCTGATTCTCGCGCGATTCGGGAAGATGCTCGGTCACAGAGGACGCGGAGCAAGACTCATCGAATCGACGAAGAAGGAAAAAAGACCTTCAACTCTGCTGAAGAGGCCTCAGGCGGAGATCCTGAAGATTACGAGGAATATTTCGAGCGAGGTTAATCACCTATCTTTTCTCTCTGTCCTCCAGAATTATTAATCTTGACAACTGTTTGATGTTTCAGGGACAGTGGTTGATAAGGAAGAAGAATTCCGTCCTTTTACTCAGGCGAAACCTCCGATTGTTGTCCCAACTGCTAGGCGGAAGAGATAGCCCACAAGCCGTGTGTAGATTCACGAGCACTTGAGATGGATTTGGCTGGTGATGATCCCGCTAGCGACGGAGGTAACATCTACCCTATAGACCATCCTCTTGATCATTCAGAACTTCGGGCTCATGCTTTTCCATCTTTATATAGGAGAGCGTGGGGAAGGCGAGATGAGTCTCGATCCTGCTCCTCATAATTTTGCATTTTCTGGTGAGCCTGACTTACCACACCAGGTAGAAAAGCCTACAGAAGCTGCCGACGTTAGGGAGACTATCAATGTACGACCCGATTCAGCGAATCCAGGTACATCTACCATTGACAATATACCCTTTAGATGGCAAACAAAGGAGTTGAACGATTCAGAATTTGTGCCTCCCTTAATTGTCTCTATGCTTCTTGCTCTTTTAGATAAATTACAGGGGGCAAACGTGGACCTTGGGAGTAGAGAGGCTAATACATCCGTAGGAGGTAACTCATTTCCATTGGTCGTAGTCTCTTTATTCTTCCTTCAAATTTATATTTTCTTGTGTCAGATTTTTCGACTGATGATTTCAACGAGGAAGGTTTGCTTGTGGACACTCCTATGCTCAACTTCATGTATGGCTCTCCTCAGTTTGATGACCAAATGCCTAAAGATATGTTTCCTGAGTCTAAACTCCCCAAGAATTCCGAGGATGGCCCTTTTGAAGGTACGTGCCTCTTCTCAGGTTAATTATAGGACTAGCCATTTTTGACTAATGCAGCTATAATGTGATGAATCTGAGAATTTCGTTTTGTGTTTGACAGAAGCTTTTGTTGAGACTGATCCTGTTGAGCTGGTTGTGAGACCAACTACATCAGCTGATACATCGACAGCGGTTACACCTCTACTACCCCTAGTTACTCAAAGGGAAGAAGGTATGAATTAAGCAACTGAGAAATATTATTTATTTCCTCATCAAGGCTTTTTGACGGATTTCCCCCTTTTTGTGTAGGGCTTCCTTCTCAGTTTCATGTCCTCGTGAAGGAGTTGTTATCAGACAACGATCCTGAGAAGATCGTCATCTGTATAGAAGTCTGCTCCTTCTTCTCCTTCGTGAATACTATGATTGGCAAACTCTTCCACGGCAGACTCTTCCTTCACCAATTCAAGCATTTCCTTGATTCCAGAATAAATTCAATAAGGGATGCAGGATATCCGGATCTGGCGAAGGCTATAATTGATGACCTTGATTGCCTGGAGCATGAGCTTCAGATGTTATGTGAGCTCCGGGATGCATGTGCCTCTTCATTCATTGCTGCTAATTTGGATACTCGCTTACAGACATGGCACGATACTCGAACTTTTACTGAGTTCGAGATTCAGGTGCAGTGGGATCGGGTAGATCGAGTTGAGGCCAACCTTGCTGTTAGATCATCTTCACTCGCCGATCTTGACTTTTCTATTGCCTCTTGCGAGACCAAGATAGAACAGTTCAAAAGAGGACTTCGTAAAGAAGAGGAGAGTATCCTTCAAATGACGAAGGTACAGGATCAGCAAGCCCACATTGCCTTATCTGAGGAGCTGAAATCCTTGAAGCAGAAGCTGGTCGAGACGGAGGAGGTTGCTGTGAAGACTTTAGCCACCACTGAAGAGTCCATCAGAGCTGAATTGCAGGATGAGCTTAGGTAAGCTTATGATGAGAAGCTGTCTAAGTTTAGTCAGCAGATTTTTAGCCATGGGCTTGATGTATGATTTCATTTACTGGATATTTTGACTTTTGATCCTCTTAGTGGACATGGTTTTTATATTTATCTTTATTATGATTTCTCACTCTGTTTGGAATGATTGACCATAATACTCATAGGATTTTTGGCAAACCCTCAGCCCTCAACGGGTTTGATAAGCCTTTACCGACTACCGTTTGAGTCGGGCTAGCATGCGGATTGTCTAAATCCGTTCCGCATGTAACGTTATGCTAAGAGAGTAAATTCTCTGAGACTTTGTGCTATGATATTGAATACATAGGCTTTACCATTTATTACGGAAATAGGCTACCCGGCAACGCGTGTTAGGCGTTGACTTTAGGATTTTTGGCTAACCCCCAGCCTTCAACGGATTTGATTAGCCTTTACCGACTACCGTTTGAGTCAGGCTAGCATGCGGATTGTCTAAATCCGTTCTGCATGTAACGTTGTGCTATGAGAGTGAATTCTATGAGACTTTGTGCTATGATGTGGAATACATAGGCTTCGCCATTGTTACGGGAATAGGCTACCCGGCAACGTGTATTAGACGCTGACTTATCCCTACTTAGGCTTTGGGATAAAGGTCCCCAGAATCAGGTTCTGGTGTCTTCTTGGACAGTAAAAGACTAACCTGGCGACGCGTGTTAGGCGTCGGCATATCCTTTCTTAGGATTCAGGATGAAATTCCCCATGCGTGTAAGGCATGGATTTTGGTGTTATTAATAACAACCTGCTACAATGTTGAATATGTGGGCGGGTGTTCTTTTTAACGGTTAAGAACTAACTGGCAGCACGGGTTAGGCGCAGGCTTATCCTTGCTTAGGTTTCAGGTTAGGATACCCCAGAATCGAACTCTGGTGTCTTTTCTACGGAGAAAGACTAAACCGGCAGCGCGTGTTAGGCGCAGACTTATCCCTGCTTAGGATTCGGGATAAACTTCCTAGGATGAATCCCAGATTGATAAATTCTTGGAAAAGGTTGGGTGTGGGAAAGGAAGAATTTTATATTCTATTTCCCGGTCTTCTTTTAGGGTGAAGGCGAACCCGAATACAAGGAAGGAAGAATTTTATATTCTATTCATTGATTCTGGAAAGGAAGAATTTTATATTCTATTTTTAGCGCAAAAGAAACTAGAAGTGGGATCTCCACTCTGAGAATCTAGAAGATCTAGATAAACTTACATTTTATAGGATTGGTTATCTAGTCTGAAGATGAGTTTTTCGTTTATCGAAGTGAAATTTCAACTCCGGTTATAACCATGAGAAGGCTTAACCAAAGAGAAAAAGAAGGGAGTTCTTTCGTTTATCGAAAGGGGACTCTGAACTGAGAGTGGACCTCTCGTTCGTGGAAAGAATCAAGAGAGGAATTTGTTGGTGGCTTGGGCCAGAAAGACACTTTTGGTGGACTCACTGTCAATTGAAATTGATCAGTGAGGGACTTTGGTGGTGAAAATGATTTTGGGTTATCCTCTAGAATATTAAGTGTAATATTCTTTAAGGAACTTCCCGATAAATGGGTTATCCTGAATGTACTAGGGATAGTACTTTTTTAGGAACTTTCCATTTATTGGCATTAATTGCTTGACACCCTCTTGAGTAATCAGGCGATATGCGCCGTTTGAGTAGACTGTGTCTATCACAAACGGTCCTTCTCATTTGGGTTCAAATTTACCTTTCTTCTTGGAGTTGAGGATTATAGGTCGGCGAGCAGCGAGGACCAGATCTCCTTCCTTGAAGCTTCTTTGTCGAACTCTTTTGTTAAAAGCCTTAGATATTCTGGCTTGATAAAACTCAATGTGTTGTTGAGCTTCCAAGCGCTTTTCATCCAACATTTCGAGTTCTTCGAGACGTTCCTGATGTTGTTCTTCTGTCGTCATCTCAGTTGCGAGAGCGATCCGAAGGGATGGGATTTGGATTTCCAATGGTAGCAAAGCTTCACATCCGTATACCAACGAATATGGGGTAGCTCCTGTAGGTGTGCGTATGGTGGTACGATACACCCAGAGTGCTTCACCGAGTTTATCATCCCAGTCTCGTTTATTGGTCTTCACGAGCTTTGACAGGATTTTAATGATCGTCTTGTTAAAAGCCTCAGCTAATCCATTCGAGGCGGGATAATAAGCTGTTGACGAAATATCTTGAATTTTGAACTTGTCACAAAACCTGACGAAAGCGTTGCTTATGAACTGTGGACCGTTGTCATGAATGATCCGTCTTGGCACGCCGAGTCGGTATATAACATGATGTTTGATGAAATTGATGACGTTGTTCGTCTTCACTTCTCTAAGTGGAATCGCTTCAGCCCACTTTGAAAAGTAATCCGTGATTGCGAGAATGAATCGATCACCTTTGACTGAAGGGGGGGAAATAGGACCGACAATGTCCATACCCCATGTCTCGAACGGCCAAGATGTGGTTGACGTGTGTAAACGCTCTGGTGGTTGGTGCATATAATTTGCATGTACTTGACAGGCGTGACATCCTCGGGCGTATTCGATTGCATCATGAACCATTGTTGGCCAAAAATATCTCATTCTCCTGATGCGATCATACAGTTTAGGACCGGGCTGATGCGCGCCACACTCTCCTTTGTGTGCTTCCTTAAGAACTTCTTCTGCTTCTTTGTTCGAAAGGCATCGGAGTAACAAACCATCGTACCCTCGACGGTATAACGTATGGGTCTCGGTATTATAGAAGAATCTTGGTGCTCTTCGGCGGATTGATTCCCTTTCTTTTACATTCTCTAGCAAAATACCATATTGGACGTAGTCAATGATAGGAAAACGCCAATCTCGGGACTCAGACTCAATTTGAGTTGAGTTCACCTCCTTGGCGCTTATGTTTCTATCATCTTCCTCTTCGATATCCATATTGTATATGGGGATGCAGAGTTGATGCGATCTTACTGTGACTAGCAGTTCAGTTTCGGGAGGCTGCGCAAGTGATACCGCTAGTGCTGCCAGTGCATCCGCATAAGCGTTCTGGAGACGAGGGATGTATTCAATGAAGAATTCTTCAAAAGAATCTGCCATTTTGATGGCCTCTTGGTGGTACGGGATCAAGTCTTGGTTCCTGACTTCATACTCTCCACAGACTTGGTTGACTATCAATTGAGAATCCCCAAAAGCTTCGAGATATTCGACCCCCAGCTCCTTGGCGAAACTGAGTCCAATGAGAAGCGCGTTGTACTCGGCTACGTTATTGGAACATGGATCAGTCAGTGAATAAGCCCGAGGCATCACATGCTTCCCCGGGGAAACTAAGACAACTCCAACTCCGGAAGAGACTTTAGAACATCCGGGGGTTATTGCCACATTAACTGCCCTTGAAGCACCATCGAAGTATAATTGCCATACTTGTTGGTGTGATGTAGTGTTAACCTCGTGGGTTTCATCCGGCAAGTCATCATATACTTCTGCCGTATCCGTTGTCGGGTTTGCCGCCAAAAGATCACAAATCGCTTGTCCTTTGATCGACTTCTGCTGTTTGAAGTACAAATCATATTGGGACAAGAGAAGGGCCCACTTCGCTAACCGCCAATTCATAGAGGCCGGTTGCGTCATAAATACCCGTACTGGATTAACGTTAGAAATGACGTAAATTGTCTGTCCAACCAAGTAATACCGCATCTTTTGTGTGCGAATACCAATGCGAGGCATTCTTTCTCAATCATCGGATATCGAGACTCGGCACCTACCAAGGTCCGACTTAGGTAATAGACTGCCTGTTCGTGACCGTTATCATCGTCTTGTGCTAGTAAAGCACTTATCGGGTGGTTCATCGCCTTGAGGTAAATCAAGAACGGTTTACCTGATTTTGGTGCAACGAGAACATAAGGATTCGCCAGATATGTTTTGATATCTTCGAGTGCTTTTTGGCAGGCATCGTCCTAAATAAATGACACACCTTTCTTGTTTAGCTTAGAGAATGGTTGGCACTTCCCAGAAAGATTTGAGATGAACCGCCGGATGTAAGCTAAATGCTCTTGCAATCCTCTGAGTTCTCTTAGATTTCTAGGGGGTTGCAGTTCATGTATCGTCTTCACCTTATCAGGATCGATATGTATACCTTTAGTGGTGACGACGAATCCAAGGAATTTTCCGCTGGACATTCCAAGGAAGGATTTAGTGGGGTTCATCTTCAATTGATGACTCCGCATGAGATCGAACATCGTCTTCAAGTCCTTGATGTGATCTTCTTTGTTGCAGCTTTTTATAACCAAATCATCAACATAGCACTCGACTGTTTTCCTGAGATGTTCTTGGAAAAACTTAGTCATTGCTTGCTGGTAAGTGGCGCCTGTATTCTTTAGACCGAAAGGCATCACCGTGTAGCAAAAGACACCGAGGGGCGTTCTGAACGCTGTATGCTTCTCGTCATCTGGGTGCATCTTGATTTGATTATATCCTGAAAAGCCATCCATAAAAGACATTCTCTTAAATCCGCATGTATTGTCGATAATGACATCCGTGATTGGGAGAGGAAAGTCATCTTTTGGACATGTTGTATTCAGGTCCCTGAAGTCGATGCAAATCCTGATTTTACCGTTCTTCTTCATGACTGGAACAATGTTGGCTAGCCAGTCTGGATGTTGCTCATCTCGGATAAATCTTGATTTGATCAATTTCTTAACCTCTGCCTCAATGGCTTCTATAATCTACGGACGAAACCATCTTTACTATTGTTTGACAGGTTTGGCATCCGACTTGATATCGAGGCGGTGCATTGCCACATTGGGGTCGAGCCCTGGCATTTCTTCATAGTTCCAAACGAAGACGTCAATATATTCCCTGATGAGAGCAATTAATTCCTCCTTCTCATTTGAGGGAAGACTAT
>BQKN01000833.1:140664-177723 GCA_022839385.1 Asparagus kiusianus
CACGTTAACATTAAACCTCTGACACAATCTACTTACCAATCCTCTTCATAAGAATGGTAGGTCCCCCATAGTCACTCCAATCGTGACAAAACCCCCATCAGGTTAATGATCACCTCTGATGATTGGCACCGTTATTCCTACGAATAACATAGCCTAGATGATAGCCTACTACGCAGTAGGTTATTACTTCTGTCAATAGTCACACTACTACGTCCCTGAACTATTTGGCCTATTCCAGCTATCCTAGCATTCTTGTAGGGTAACTGATGGGTAGCGGCCTACCACGCGAGGGCCCCTACAACGATCACACGTCATATTCTTACATCCCTGACGATTCGATCATCATCTGTCGTCGCCTATTCAGACGGTGACGACTGTTAAGAGCAATTCGGCAGACGGCATCTCTACCGATTCCTCAAGCGATAACTTGCCGAGTGGCAAGTCGAAATTGAGTTCTTCAGTCGGCCATAGGAGCGAACAATTCTCCTCCACTGCAGGCCGAGTGTTACTCTCTTAATCCCACTGGAGCTACAACGCGAAAATCGGAGTCAACCCGATCCCACGCTATAAGCAACCGAGAGCAGAACAAGAGCCCAAAACGACTAAGTTCAGAACAGACAGTCAAGTGCTCAACAAATCCAACTCAAATGCCAGAACAACACAAACAGGAAGAGAAGGCAGAAAACTATGCATATGAAACGAAGATAAGCAAGAGCTTAAGGCCATTATGGGCCAAAGTTTACACGCATAAGTTTTTCAAGTTACGGTGCTTGAAGCACCGACTAAGTTGACAAAACAGCAAAAGAAAAGAGGAACAAAAGAACAGATTTAAGCAAACAGAGCATTACAGAAATTTCAATAAGCTAAAGGACCTAATTTTGGCCTTGGCTTTCGCGAGGGCCTTCTCACGATGGATCTTCGCCTTCTCCCTCTGCTGCTGCTGCCGCCTCGCCAAATCTGCTTCGCTGTCCTCCTCTTCCTGACGAAGGAGCTGCAGCGCCCTCTCCACCTCCCTGGCAGCCTCTCTGAGCTTCCCCTCCTTGCGCGAACGCTCCTGCAACTTCGCCTCACCGCGGAGAGTGCCGGCGTCCTCGGAGAAAGCCCGGTCCAGGTAGGCGTCCATCCAGTCCAGCACCGTTTGGTGTCGCTTTCGCAGACGTCGGAGCTCGGCCTCCTTCGCCAGGATCTGCTTCGTCCTTTCTTCGCGCTCGAGCAGCAGGCACATGGAGATAGGCGGCGGCACGTTGGAAGGATCTTCGTGGACCGCCTCTTTGAGGCGATACATCCACTCCTCCACTCGATGGAGCTCCTGCTCGCAGTTGCGTGCGAGCGAGACATCGCCCGATCAGCGGATCTCCCTTAAGCCCGCTTCCACGAGGGGAAGCACATCGTAGTACCGGCCGGCACCCACCCCGACCTCAAGGGCGACCCCCCGTACCAAGTCCTCCAGCCGCATAAGGGGGACGAACGCTGGGTGAGCCAAGGGATCTGGAACGAAAGACCCTTGGGCTGAACCAACGGGAGAAGCCGGTGGGGCGTCAATATTAACCACGGTGGCGGAAGAACCCACCTCTTCGGACACACTATGTTCGGAGTCGGAGGCCATGGAGTGGAAGGGTTTGCGACGGTGATCTTTCGTCTCGCAGACTTTTCTCAAAAAAGAAGGAGCGTGGCTGAAGAAACGGCGAGTACGGGGAATATATCTAAAAATCTGATGGTCACGGTCTGTCCCCTCGAACGATCGAACGGTCCAGATGCCTCGCGGCGCTTCGGGCTCAGCACCATTTAAAGCCCCGCTTCTTGAGACCCGAACCGACCGATCGGATGAAGCCTAAGAAGCAAGGCACCCTGTCACTTCGCCATCAATGGGCAATGACACGTCTTTAATTCCTTAGCTGGCAAGCATTTGGGCCCGCTGGAAGACGCGTGGCACGAGATTTTGCCTACAACCTAAACTCGCCTTTTCGGGAGTCTCGCTTGCGTTCTAAATTCGCCAACGACATCGGCACAAATCCGCCAATACTAGAGATTCGCCCACGGTTCGAATTCGCCAACAGTCGAAGTTGATCCTCACGGCGAACTCACCGACGGTTTAACACGACTCTCTCGGCGAATTTGCCGACCCGTATTTGAGTTGAGTTTTCACCCAAGTGTTGCGACCTGAAACCGCTGATGGCTATGCCAAAAGAAATATTGAAGGGGTTATATCCAAAAGGAACACGACGAGGAAGAACACAAACTGCCTCAAATGCTTCTAGACAGTACATTTGAACAAAGTTATGTTTTTTGCAAATCGCGAAAGTCATGATATTACGTTCGAAGAAGCAAAACATGCGCCCAGTGTTTAAGATAATACATCTGAACAAAGTCGTGACATAGTTTCAAAAGCAAGACAAATGAACAAAGTGTCTTAAACATGAATACATGGTGGAGATCCTAATCAAACACACTGAAAGAAGAAATGTCTTCCTTGGCCAATGCCACCTTCCTTGCGAAGTCCTCACGAGCCTTGTCCTCGGCCGCCTTCCTGATGCGATCCTCAAAGCTCGATCTGGCGGCGGCATCCTTCTCACGCAAGGCTTGAAGACGTTGAGTTTCCTCCTCAGCTTTCTTGCTGACCTTGACAACATCGGATTGGAGCTCCTTCCAATTCGTCTCCACCTGCCTCAATTCGGCTCTCAGGCGAGCCATGGTGCGATTAAGGTCGATAACTTGATCCCCCAACTGCTGTTGTTGGCTCACCCAAAAATTAGTGATGGATTCCGAGTCAGCAATTTCTTTGAAGCGGACCTCCTGTTCCTGGGCCTCCAGACGTCGGAGATGAGCCAAACAAGACTCTACGTCCGGGCCTTCCCGCAGCAATGCCTCTAGCCCTATCATACGCGACTCCAGAAGACGAAGTTCTCGCATACAACGGGTGAAAAGGCGATTTTCGCCCGATCGTCGAATGTCTACCGCACGGTCCAGGAGAGATTGCTTGAAACTGGCAAAACTACCCAAGCCGAGATTGACGAGAGAAATTACCTGTCTCACGGCGTTCTCGAACTCCTCGACGCGGGCCTGCCAAGACGAGGAGCCAGGGGGAGTAGGCTTTTGACCGGGGGCGAGCATTGCGATTGGGGGAACCTCGAGGCAAGGTTCCATTCCTGGTTGCGGAGCAGAACCTTGGGCAGGAGGAGCCTCCGGGCTCTCGGGCTCGTCATCAGATATCAAGATGGGTTCCGCCTCGTGCTCCTCAGGAAGCGGTGCATCATCGTGGACTGAGAATCACAGTAAGAGCATGAAAGAGGGATCTAAGCAAGAGATACCTATCCATGTCTAAACAGGGTTTGAACTGGGAACATACCTTCGGCAGCGGCCGCTCTGGCCGCACCCGAGGAAGACGCCTCCTTCCTCTTCTTGGAAGTAACCCTCTTCGTCTTCGGCGCCATCTGGGAGACACAAGGTAATCAGGATCTCTTCTGAGAGGAACGATGAAAAAGCCTTGGCTTTTCTTGACGAAGGGAAAAGGTACTAAAATACCCCGATCCTAGGAGGTTATGTACGGTTCGATTGGACCCTTCAGTCCCGAACAGTTAAGGAGGAAGCCGAATATCCCGCATCCTATATGAATGATTGAGATTCGGCAGTTTCGGAGCATGATCTCTAACCAACGGCCCAGATCGGATGCGAAGGACGAAGAGACTCATCGCACTGCAATTAAAGCAAGACGGCGCACCTACGCCTCCGTAACTGACATACACGTGGGCGGACACACGACCCGCTAAAAGCGGAGTCCACCTATATCTAGAATCACCATTAACGGAGCAACTGCGAGTTCGTCAATTTGCAAAATTCGCCAACAGGCGAAACGGGTCTGTAGCTGGAACCCGCCAAGGGGAATTTCCCTCAAACATTGACATCAATTAGTGCACTAAAATATCTATGTTAAATGTAGTATGCACACAAGCCATAATCGCCAGAAACAAAAGGATAATTTCATTCGTGAAAAAGAAGTCCTGTTACAGTAAAAAAAAAATTTTAAAGGCAAATTACAAGGATTTCAACCGCAGTTCCGCCTCACGAATCTTTTCAGCATGGCGGAGCTCAAGCCTCCTTAAGACCTCTCGGCGAATCTCTTCCTCCGTGCACAAGATCAAGTCTTGAATGGCCACCTTGACATCCTTGAGGGCTCGAGCCTTCTCCCCAACCGAGTCAGTAGTCAACTGCCGACGGGACTCAACGCTCTCCAACTCCTTTGCCACCTGATCGAGGGCCTCCCCTTGAACAGCCAGAGAGGCCTGCGCGTCAGCTATGACCTGTTTCAGCCTCTCCACTTCGAAGGCAAGTCGGGAGAACCGGCTATCAACCGTCTCTTGCTCACGAGCCACCCGTGCATCCTCGGCTTCGGCCTGCTCCAGCTCCGCTGACAACTTTAACTCCAGCGTCAGATTCTCATCCAGGCGGCGATCCCGGTCCGCCATAGTTACTCGAACTTCGCGAGAGGCGAGATCAAAGAGATTGGAACTCTCCGCACGAAGAGTGAGCAGCTGCTGAACCGCCACCTCCACTGCGTTCAGGCGCTGAAAGTAGGGTCTCGCCGCGGTGATGCCAAGCCTCTTACACAAGAAGGATGCGTCGTCCTCGAGAACTTCCTTGAATTCCTCGAAGGGACAATTCCCCTCCAAAACCTGCCGAGTGCAGTGGGCCAGAGTGTCTTCAAAATTGGCCACAGCCCGCGCCACCTGCTTCTTTCGCCAGCATTCCATAGGAGAGAGAGAGGCATCTTCGACAGAGGATGAAGCCACAGTCGGAGTACCGGTAGTCACGATCGCAGAAGCGACGACCGGCGTCGCAGGAGCCGGAACAATCGCCGGCGCCGCCAGAATGGCAGTGGCAGAGTCACAGGTCACCAACGCCGGTGAGGAAGTGACCGTCAGCCCAACGGGAGTTCCCCCTTGAGCAGGAGACTCTCGCACTGAGCGCTCACCCCCGACCGGTATCCCCTCGAAGGTGGGGGTTCCCCCTTGTCGATCCACAGGGACCACCACCTCCTCCTCACTTGATAGCGCCTCGTGAATGGAGGCGTTGTCATCCGTCTCGGATTCGCCAGAATGACCCTCCCAAGAGGGAGGATCCTCCTTGCCAGCACTTTCATGGGAGGGGCCAACTGCGGATACAAGGAAAATGATAACAATTAGTATCCCCTTGGCCTAGAAGGGCCAACAGCAATGGAACTCATGCTTACCTGAACCCCCTGGTTCTCTTTCATCTCCACTCCCCTCGTCTTCGTCAGAAGGGATAGGGATCACTTTCTCAACTGCACGAATTCGATATGAACAGTCAGAAAATACGAACCTAACCTCGTACACGAGGATATCGTATCGAAAGACTACCTCTCGGTACAGAGGCAGGAGTCGTTGAGACCCCCGCCTGTGACTCCACACCGGATGAAGGGAGCATGTCCTTCAAAATTGCCGGAGCCACCTGCGGCGCAGCAGAAGGAGCAGGTTGAACAATGTCCGCCCCAGAGACAGTACCTGCCCGACCAGCCGCCGCTCTAGTGGTCACCATAGTCTCCTCACCACGGGCCCTCTTGGCCACTTCCGCTCTAGAGCTCTCCGCCGCTTCTCGCTGCCGTTTCGAGAGCAACGAACTACTCGGAGATAAGAGGGGCGCTCCCATACGCCCAGCAATCTCACTACGAGCTCACTCTAGGCGCTGGCTCGCCCGGGTCAACTCAACAGGCTCCCTCTGCTCGCCTTGGGAATCTAGAGGAAGACCGGGAGAAGGAACTCGTGCTTCAAGCGCCTCAGATTCATCTGTGCCTGCGCCCTCACCCTCAGAATCTCCTACAGGGCCTCCCATGAGCAGCTCCCTAGCCGCTGCACGACCCCTCCGCCTCGAAGGTCGAGGAGCTCCTCTTGGGCGACGCCCGCGTTCCGTCAGGCACGAGCTCTGAAACCGGAAGTCGACGGGATCAGCACTGGCGTCCCGATACCACCGACAGTACGAGAGCGTATGGTGCGGGTCATGATCCTTCGAAGGTAACTCAAAACGGGCGTCGGTACCGCCAGCGTGAGTCCAGAACCACCCTCGAGCTCCGTCTACCAGCCCTCCTTCAAAGCGCAGGTGAGGGTTGACGTTGCCCACATACAATTGGTCGTACCCAAACTGGCGGGCGAACCTGCAGGGGATGTATGGTTCGAGATAGCATGACGAGCCCATTCTCAGAACGTGGTACCCAGGTCGGATGTTTATCAACCAACGAAAGGCGCCGCGAGGGAGGATCGTGTAGTGGTCCGCCGTCGGCGCATCCCTGAGAGATTCTCCGTATCCGCCCCCGCTGAAATAAGGAAAAGAGCGGCGAAAGTTGTAATTCCCAAAGTAGGAGAGCATCTTCCTGGCATCAGGGATGTCCTTGCACTTCCAGGAGCACTTCTCCAAGCGCTGGACGAACGGGACAAACTTATCGCCTTGGAGCGCCGCCGGAGCACTCATCAAGCACTCACAGTGGTATACGAACCACGCCATCAGATAGGTATACGGCAGCCCCACCCTAGGGTTGGGAGTCCTGGTAACCTCTCCTTCTCCCTCGTCGATAGTCGACACACGGTAGAACTGGGCCGTCAGGGTACGAAGCCCCCGATGGATGCAAGCTATCGTCGCCGATACCAGGGAATAAGACTTCCCATGGGCTAAGCAAACCGCCGGGTATACAACCTCCACGGGAAGAGCCTCGAAAGAGTGAGTGGGGATTACGCACCTCTTCAGCCACAACATGAGGAACCCCGCAAGCAGCGCCTTCCCCGAGATAGGTGACTTCGCCTGATGGTGGAAAGAGTGGAAGACGGTACCAGACTTAAACCCGCCTTCATCACGGTCGAGAGTCATGATGCCCCCCTCTTCGGCCATCCTCGCCTCCACTTCGGACTGGTCACATACACCTAATGGGAGGGCGGGCTGCCCCTTGACGTCGTTCCCCGGGAACAGATAATCAGCCCAGTTCTTGTGGCTGATCCCCTTCTTCTTCTCTCTATGATCTGCTGCCCCCAAGGTGTTGAGGCAGATGTGGTAGTGGCAGAGTAACTCCCACAAAGTTCCAACCGCCGAGGGCGAATGGCTTAACAGCTGATCGATCTCAGCTTGATCGGGGACGTACTCCTCGTAAGGAAAGTCTCCCAGGGGCAGGCCCAACACGTCGTGCATCTCATGAGGGGTGAGGCTAAGCTCACCATTGGGGGTGAAGAATGTGCCGCTTTCCGCACAATACAGCTCCAGAATGCTATGAAACTGAGAAGCGTTGATCCGCAAGCCATGTCGTGTGGCTTCGATGGCAACGTACAGCTCCGTGTTCTTGAGATCGGCATTCTCAGCCAGAACACGGTCAACGATCTTGGACCACCAAGTGTCGCTGTCGGGTGCAGAATAGACCCACCCCGGAGCTCTGAAATCCTTCGGGGGAAAGCTCCCCCCGACTCGGAAGAAGCGATGACGGAAGGTCTCCGCCGCTGATATCGATTCCCCCACGGGCAGTTCAGCAGACATTAAGCCGGGACGCAGACCCGTCACACGCTTGCACGAGCCATCCACTCCATATCCGGCAGTAGAGCCCGTGAAAACGCCACAAGTGACCCCGTCTTGAGTTGGGATCAGCTCCCAGTTCATCGTCCGAGGAACCGCGAGGGATCGCAGCTCAACGATCGAGAACCCCCTCGACATGCTGGGGAGGTAGTAGTGAGTCCCCTCCACCGTGTGGAACCACTTGCTCTCCTTGAGCAGCAGGGCAGAGGGGTCGGTCGTGGCATCGCCGAACAAAAACTAAGGTTTCGGCAGCTCTGTCCTAGAATCATCTGTCAATGCCGCGTCGGTCGTCAACTCGCGCAGTGTCAGGTGATGACCGTCCGTGACTCTCTTTATCGAGCCACTCGGTTTGTCGGCGGCGAACACAGGTACCGGAGCCAGAGAGGGAAATCGAGGGGGTGCCGTGTAGTTCGAACCACCGGCGTGGCCAATGGCCACACCCTCCGAGAAAGCCTCATCAGAAAAGGTCGCTGCAAGAAAGGAAAATCAATTAAGACAAAATCCGCCATCGAACAGAGGCGAGCGGAATCACCTGTCGAAAAGGGGAACCCACTTCGAACTCGCTTATCGTAATGGGAGTTCGCCTCCCTTCCTCTAAAGGCAAATAGGGCTAACTTTGTCCCAAATTAGGGGAAGTTACTGAAAGGCGGCGGGATTCCAGGGCAATGAGCAACGCTCATCTCCCCAAATCTGACGCCTAGGGCCTACACGAGGTCACCCAACAAAGCCTATCGACATACCTGAGCGCGACGCCGGAGCATCGACGGGCATGCCGGCGGAGAGACGATCGGAGTAACCTCCAGGGCCTGCACCTCTCACTTTGCGCTTCCTAGGTTTTGGAGCCATTGAAAGATGGGGCGGGAATTCTTGTCTTAGAAGTTTCTTTCGAGATTCAAGAGCGCGATGAATCCCAAAGGAGGAAAACAGCGGGTTTAAAAAGGGGAGTTGTCCACGTGGCCGCGATCGCCCTCGAGAGGCGGATCCCCCACGAACGGGAAACGTGGCCACGATCAAATTCGACGGTCCAGATCACCCTCATCGACGGTTGCATCCAACGGTTGAATTCGAAAACCACGGCCACGATCAGAACGAGGCACATGGAGCGGAGCCAAACTGTCGAATCATGATAATACCACACCGCCTTAGCTGGAAAGGCACGAAACCCGCAGGTGAACACGTGGCCTACCCACATTAGGCCTAATTTCGCCCAAAGAAAAGGTCTCAACGGCGAAAACTTGAATAAGATCCGCAAGTCTTTCAAAATTTCGCCACCAAGTCCTAATTTCGCCTGCACGACTCACACACCTTTGAGAAAAGGGCGATTTGCCCAAAATCTAGAAACTGGCGAAGTGATTCTGTTTACACCCACGCCCCAGGTGACTAAGGGTCAGAGTAGAAATCTTAGCACTAAGCCTAAGAGAAACTACTCGATAACTTATCATACTAAGGGGAATAGTATGGCTAGCCCGATTCAAACGGTAATCGGTAAAGGCAGATCAAACCCGTTGATAGCTAAGGGTTTGCTAAAAATCCTAATACACCTGGTCCAAAACGTCTTTATTCAAAGTATTCCAGACCACACGTAAGCTGGTTTTGGTCTGAAAACTTTGAAGGGGGTCTTGTAGACGGTAAGAATTACCGCGGCGGATTAGCAAGCGAGTTCGCCCACAGAACAGGACCACCCCCTCTTAGGCCACTAAGCGGATTCGCTGACACGCGAATACCCCACGTTGGCTGCATACTCCAAATCGCATGGATCCGCCAGCAAGGCGAATCCGCCTTCACTAATTGAATCCGCCCGCAAGGGAGATACTCAAATCCGCCTTCGTGTGCCGAAGCCACTTGCAGGGAGCCACGTCTGCCTACGTAAGCCGAAAGCCAGGTTTCCAGGGACAAGCCTTCCCTGCTTCCCACGATGCGACAGGAAAGGGGAACAGTGTCCCAGGTCCGTCCGACGTCCGCTCGCAATTCAAGCAAATGAGACAAGCGCCGGACCGGCCTGCATACTCATAAATGCAGGTCACCTCACCCATCAGAGAGGAGGGCCGAAGCCGTCGACACGCCGTAAGCCTTCTGGAGCTCGCTCAGACACGCAACGTCCGTTCTCCAACTTCTGCCAAGGCCACTTGCCAAGAGCCACGTCTGCCTACGTGAGCCAGAGACCAGGTTTCCAGGGACAAACCTTCTCTGCCTCCCACGACACAAGGTAAGGAGGCACAGTACCCCAAGTTCGTCAGACGGCAGTCCGTAATTCAAGCGAACGAGACGAGCGCCGAACCGGCCTGTAGACTCATAAATGCGGGTCACCTCACCCATCAGAGAGGAGGGCCGAAGCCGCCGATGCGCGGCAAGCTGTCTGGAGCTCGCTCAGACACGCAACGTCCATTCTCCCACCCCTATTCAGACATAGGGTGAGGGGAGGAAGGGTACAGCACCTCAGGACCGCCGGATGGTCACTCAGTACCTCGCCGCACCAGTGAGCGGACGGTTGCCAGAGCCATCTACGTCCACATAAATGCAGCGTACCGCGCTCCAAGCGAAAGGTTAGAGCCACCAGCGTTCGACGAGCTGTCCAGGTCCACTCAAGTATCTGGCAGTCGCCGTCACGAGTGCGAGGAAGGGCTTTCCCGCTCCCACACGACGTGACGCGACATGTAACCCCACAAACAACTGTTTGTTGTACAGGGGACAATAGGATGTCTTTGAACAGTGTATGGTCACATCCCATGGTTCAAGGGACAACCGAACTGTCTCTCTCCCACTTAAAAAGCTTCTTACAGCAACCTAAGAAAAGGGGCGAAAAAAAGGGAGATCGAAGAAGCATCGCTCGAGCTAAGAGATCAAGAGAATTTTCTGATCAAAAGAGAAAACTTCTTGCGTACTCTTGCATCACAATGCTTTCTTTGAACTCTGAGCTCCGATCACCGGAAAGACAGAGGATCCGAACTCCTTTACCCAGAGCTTCTACTGAGTACTGAAGCTCTCCCCAACAACCTCGGTCGAACCGTCCAAGGGAAGCAGACCCGGCGCGAGCACCGGGCGAAGCATCCTGTAGCTACCTCAAAGTCCCCACAAATTTAAACAAAGAGGGCATTCCCTCTGCTTCTGTCGTAATTCAGATTGATTTAGTTTGTAATAAGCTTTCTTATAAATACAAAAAAAATCACTCCCCTTTCCCGGGAAAATCAGAAATTTACACCTACAAACCTATTACCCATCAAATTAAGGCTAATGTACTACTTCATGTGGTCTTTTGCTCAATCAAAGATTATCAAACAGCTTATTAGAGGTAGACTAATTCTGCCAAAGATAATCATTTCATATACTCTCCTTTTGAGATTACAACAGCACTAGATATAGCTTATTGCCTTATTCTAAAACTTTAGATGTGTTGTTTTAGGAAAATAAATGAATAAATAAACAATCATAGCCTCATGTGTATGGTATCAAAAAAATCATCAAATCGATTAACAATTACTTAGAGAATGACAACCATATGACGACTAGCCATAATTTCTGCCGAGATCACAACCACGAAAGTGCTCCCTCTGTGATCTTTAATATAAGGCCAAACCTCTCAAACCAGCCAATGAATTGCTCATTCTCTCTCCCACGACACTTAGCAGTGGATCTAGATATGGATCCATTGACCAAACCCCAATCTAAGCTACATCGAATCGATAGATCCCTTCGATCAATCAATCAAAGAGGAAGCTCAGCTAAGCACTGAGGTTGATCGATCAAAAAGAGATTTTGGTGATCGATGGAGAAATTTTGAGGAGGTTGAGGTTTAGGTGACCATGGGACAAGAGTAAAACCCTAGAAGGAGAAACAGTGGTGGAGAGAAGTTAAAATAGGAGAGAGAACGCAGAGTAGAGGAGAAGTAGAGGAGATCATAGAGATTGAGGGCGGGGTATTTTGGGGTTTGTACTCTGAAAATGTATAAATACAAGATACCATATCTCTAGTTATACTATTTTGATTTAGAGATAAATACATAAAGTTATTTGGATTCAATAATACAAAAAAAATTAGATTTATAGATAAATAAGGGTAAACAATTAGGCCTAGAAATGAAAATGGGTGCTCACTTAACTAGTCAAATCCCTATAGAATCAAATATTGTGTGTTATTGTAATTTGAAAAGTATAAGCAAATGTTCTTTTATTCAACTTAATTCCATTTTATTCTCATTCCACAACTAAAACAGAGCTGAATAAGATATCCTACATTACATTAGTCCCCTTCCCATACTCGGACAACTATAGCTTGAAGCAGCACGAGGATACAAGAAGGAAAAAAGAAAAAAGGAGGGAAAATCATCTCCAAAGCCTATTATTAAAAATGGGTTTCTCTCTTTAAACCCAAAGTTTTACTCCCGCTTATTTAAAAACTCACTCACTTTTATAAGCATCCATACACCCGAAAGTAATCCTATCACTTATTTTTAACAAATACTGCCTTCTTGTACACTGTATTTGAGAAAAATAAAAATAATTCCAAGATTACCCTTTTCTAAATTATAATCCCTCTTTCACATAGTAAGCCATTATTGATCCCATTCTTTAAAAATCTCTAACCAAATTTTATCAATCACCTCCAAATCCTTTGATGACCACCTCTGAGTTCGCCGATGACAAGCAAACCTCATTTGTGGAATTTGAAATTATCGCATCTAGTGACCCTCGCATGCTCTAGAAACTCAATACACATATTGATGTAGTTGATCTCGTCTTGTCTCCTTTGCCGACCGCCGATGAGTTCCATCGGAGCCTAGCAAACTTCTAACGTGCCTCACAAAACTCTCATATACCCCGATCCCCGTCGTCCCTCGATCCCCATCATCGGAAGCATGTTCATGAAACCACGACAGCTAAATTCTCAGCCATGAGTTATCAAACATTGATGGAAAAGAATTTTGAGGTAATTTTTTATAATTTTTTATTTCTTTTTTGTAATTGTTTTTGTCCATGAAAGAAAATTTGAGAATTTTTGTAAATGTTGTATTCTTTCAGGTTGTTCATGAGATGGACTTGGGAACCTTTTGGTTCAATGCTTGGTGCTCTAGGTAGATATTGATAACTATGGTGATTTTGTTGGAGTTCTATTATTACTTTCTTGATACGATATTTGCTACATGCGGCGCAAAGTAATTGTTGTTGCTAATATTTTGTAAAAGTTTGGTTGATTTTGGGAACATTGTATACAACATCACATGTTTACATTGCTTAGAAAAAAACTGATTTAATATTTACCACTAAGTTTTAGAATTTTTAGAGACCATAAAGAGCTATACTACGGTCATAGAGAGCTATACTTTGACATAAAGAGCCATATTTTCATGATAAGATGCCACACGTTACTGTAAAGAGATATACTTTTTTTAAAATTGGAAAATTGAGAGTGGACCTCTCAAAGACATGAATAATTGATCAAATAACATTTTGTATACATCATCACACGTTTACGTTGCTCAAAAAATAGATTTGATATATTCCATAAAGTTTTAGAATTTTCAGAGACCATAAAGAGCTATACTTTATCAATAAAGAGCTATATCACAGTCATAAAGAGCTATACTTTGACATAAGAGCTATATTTTACTATAAAGAGCTATACTTTTTCTAAAACTAAAAAAAATCGAGAGTGAACCTCTCGTCAACATGAATAATTGATCAAACAACATGTTGTATACAACATTACACGTTTACATTGCTAAAAAACTGATTTGATTCATCACAAGTTTTTAGAATTTTCAGAGATCATAAAGAGCTATACTTAATCAATAAAGAGCTATACTACAGTCATAAAAAGTTATACTTTCATGATAAGGGGCTATACTTTAATATAAAGAGCTATATTTTTTTCAAAAACTAAAACTTTGAGAGTGGACGTCTTGTCGACATGAATAATTGATCAAAAAAACTAATTTGATATATTCCACAAAAACTGATTTAATATATCCCATAAAGTTTCAGAATTTTTAGAGACTATAAAGAGTTATACTTTATCAATAAATAACTATACTATAGTCACAAAGAGCTATACATTGGCATAAAGAGCTATACTTTCATGATAAGGTGCCACATTTTACTATAAAGAGCTATACTTCTTTAAAAACTAGAAAATTAAGAGTGGACCTCTCATCAATATGAATAATTGATCAAACAATACATTGTATACATCATCACACATTTACATTGCCCAGAAAAAATTAATTTGATATATTTCACAAAGTTTTAGAATTTCTAGAGATCATAAAGCGCTATAATTAATCGATAAAGAGCTATACTACGGCCATAAAGAACTATACTTTGCATATAGAGTTACACTTTCATGATAATGTGCTACACTTTACTTTAAAGAGGTATACTCACTACTAGATATAGGACTTTTGGCGACGGACAAATCCGTCACCAAAAGTCAAAAATCCGTCACTATAACTTTTAGCGACAGAATAAAAAGAATTTCGTCGCCAAATTACCGTCCATACATTAAGGATAGTTAATAGGACTTTTGGCAATGGATTTTCCATCGCTAAATATCAGTGACGGACAATTAGCGACGGATTTTTTGTCACCCTTTTCTTAAAAAAAGGAAAAAATATTAGCAACGGATGTTCCTTTGCTAAATAATAATGGCGATGGATTTTCCGTCGCCAAAAGTGTGTCTGTTTTTGTTTTCTTGTGTCTGTTTTCCATCGCTAAATATATCTTTAGTGACGGCTAATCCGTCGCTAAAAATAACTGCAATTGTTTTTAAAAAATATTTTGAAAATTAAAAAAAAACCTGTATAGTAATATAATAAATTTAAAACACTATTCAATTAGCAATATAATATTTATTCCCACACATATATAACACATATATTTCAATAAAAATAAATAAAAATATCCCGACATAATAAATATTATTTATACAACACACACCCATTGTTTTTAAAGTTCAATTAATATAAATCAATCATTTTGATCATCATCATCATCCTCATCACCAGCTCCGCCTTGTCTAGAAGTCTCGGCATGCAAATATAAATCAAACGTTAACAAGAGTTATAGAGTAATACATCATCAAAAACTAAATTTTACAGCAAAGTAACAAATTATAAAATAACATGGCTTGACATGCAAGTATAGCAATATGAGAGAGTATCATGGCATAATCTTATGTATTATATATTTCAGAAAGAGTATCATGGCATATTCTTATGTATTATACGCACGTATGCATAATTTTTTTAACAACGCGTACACGCACCCTAACACCACGCGCAATTTTCTCACCACACATGCATGCACCATCCACACGACCATCAACACGCACACACACGCACACACGCACGCGTACACGCACCTAACCCCCACTCCTCCCCCTCCCCCACCACGACCATCAACACTTTGTATCAGTGTGTATCGGTATGTGAGATATCATTTAGCCTTGAAGAAAATTCATAACTAAGTAAGAATTATATATTTAATTCATTTAATTAAAAAAAGTAAAGTATATATATTACCTGATCTGCCATAAACCGTCTCCTATATGCCTCCTGAGCCTCCTGAGGCAGAGTCGACATGAACTGTGTGAACTCTAATTCTCTCTGCTCCCGACGCCTATGTTCTTCCTCCATAATCCTCTAATATGTTGTTTGTTGTGACTGCCAATCTTCAATCACTTTCATCGCTGCTCTATCGAGTTTTGATATGAACTGCTTCCTAGTGTTCCTGGTGGTGCTACAGACTTATAGGTGCTACTAGACTCGTGCAGCCTCTGCTCGGATCCTCTCCAGTGGTATCTATTCTTCCTACTCGGTCCAATGACCGTCTCGATGATGGAGTCCTCCTCTTCTCTACTTAGCCAGACCGGATTGTTAGAACCGACCTGAGACTGAGATATTTGCTCTTGTACCTTGGCATGTAATTTCTCCTGCGATATATCAAAATAACCCGGGCAAGTCGACTTATTAATGATGCATTGATATAAAATTTAATATACAAATGAACTGCTACTTACAAACAAATCATGGTTCTTCGCTTTCTTCTCTTCATCGGTGTAATTCGGGCTCCATGAGGTCAAAATACGATCTGCAAAATGTCCGAGATCTTCCTTTTCCTATTTTATTCAAATATATCATTAACCCTTAACACATAAATTATACTCAAATTGATAACTTAAAAGCTAATATATAATATACCTCAAGCTCCAATTGATGATAATGCTGGCTGAAGGACCTGGGGTCCCCGTGATGCTCGTAATTGCGGGGCGCATTATGGTTCCTCCTTGCTATTTCATATTGAACCTACAAAATAGTCAAATCAAAACAATATAGAAATTCAATCAATAAATAAAAATCGGTACTTTAATACCTAAATTTCAACCATGTCCTAGTAATCACAAAGTGCAAAAAAATCTACTCCATCTACGTGCTCGTCAAGATGCCAGAAGCGCTCCCAATCTTCTGTTATCTGAACAAAATATTTTTTTCTTCACCTCAAACCGCCATCTCTTGAATGATAGATTGATTTGCACAAAGCAATAAGTCCAGGCACAAATGTTATCATCAAGAAAGAAAAATCGCTTTAGCATAAAAAGAAAAAAGAGATACAAATCACTGTATTAAACATAATAATAAACTAATAAATAATAATAATAATAATAATTAAAATAAATGACTCACACATATATATCTCCAACAAGCCACCAACGTATCAATCTGCTTTGATTTCCACATCAAAAAAATGTTGAAGAAATCATGTCTCCTGGCTAAAGCAGCGAGGAAATTATTGAAAGCATTGGCAAAGGCCCTGACAGCCACTCCGTTCTCCCATCGGATCACGGTCCTCCGATGAATATCAAGGATGAGGCTCTGTTGCTTGGTAGCACCGTGGCCGCGCCTAGTAGGTCGCCCGATACCTGTGAAACAATGAAAATCGGGTGAAATATAAATCACTCTATATCGATAATAAAAATTAAAATAAAAACTGATAAACTATAAAAATCTATTCACACCTTTTAGTTCGACGCATCTACACCTTGCTTGTTCATACCTATGCTGCGTGATAGGTCGCAAAGCATGATAAGAATCCTAATCCCCCTTCACCTTTGGCCGGGCTATAGACTCGTTAATCCGTAATAGAATCTGGCAGGAGTACCGTAGCTTCTATAGCTACGCTATACGGCTCATATCTCCGCTCCTCCAATATATCTACATGAAGCAGCAACGGTAGCGGTATCTCTGCATGCTGTGTAGGATCAGCCTGTGTCTCCACATCATGTGGAGCATCTCTGCATCATGTGTCCTGTGAAGACGAGTCATGTGAAGCATCTCTGCGTCCTCAGTAGGAAATATTAAAAAATAATGTTAGGCTCACATTTGTAGGCATCTAAAAATACCTATAGGTTCCCATATGCAGCTCGAGACAGAGAGAAGACGATGGACGTTATTGTCCGAATCAAGGAAGATTATCCGACACCGATAAGCGCATGAAGCAAATCGGCGAATCGTTGATGATATAGCAATAAGCTACCGGAATAGCCATTGGTCACTAAATTGGCAAAACAACTGGCACGTGTACTCATCGGCCACTTCCAATTAGCCCGCGCACTCATCAGTCAACTCCAAGTACCCGCCGTACTTGTCGGTCAACTCCAAGCGCCCGCCGCACTTGTCGGTCAACTCTGTTGACCCTATACTTTTGATGATGATTTGTCAAACAATTTATATCTAATCTATTCTCTAGTCTTTGTGTTTATCTTTACAGGTAATTCAACACACGTCAATCAAGCATTAAAGATTCAAGTTCATATGTGTGGATTTTCCTAGGTATTAGTTAGTTTACTTACATATATTGTATGTTTATACTTAAGATCAATATATGTACACTTAACACGATTTTCGACGTTTTCTATCATATAAATGACTTTTCATCAAACGTTGTTACAATATCTTATATCTCATGTTTACAGCTCTTTCATAATTCATTATATACATATAATACATGCATAATATACATATACATATTTACAAGCCTTATGTTAATTTTCATGTTCACGAAAAACAGGTTTTCTGAACACTTTTCAAAAACAGGAAGTTTTCACAAACGAAAATTAATTTTCCAAAAATTCCTTTTCAAACATGTTTATTTTATCATTTAGAAACTTTGCCCAAAGTTTCACTATTTTTGGATTTGATTTGATATTTTTAATGAATTTTTAAAACAGCCCTAAAACCTGTCAATATGCAATATATCAGATTTTAATAGACCGGTGTGGTCGACCGCCAGTTAAAATTTTTCTGGGCTTACTTTTTTGTGCTCGCGGTCGACCGTGGCGGTCGACCGTGAAAACATCCAGAGAGTTTCGCGGTCGACCGTCGCGGTCGACCGCCAACTTTATATTTCAAATCTTTGGTTTTTTGAGCTTCACGGTCGACCGCCAAACTGTCAGTACTCTTCCAACGGCTAGTTTTTACAGCTGTTTTCAAATTGGTTTTTTGGTCTTTTACTTATGTTTTTACTGATGTATTGGAGTGCTATAAATACCCCATTGCTGCTCTCCTTCCATACATCCAAGAAATCCAAGTTTTGTGTTTAACAAAACCCTAAGTGTGTTTAAGAGCTGTTTAAAGTTTATTTCATTAATTTATTTTCAAGAGAAGTTTTTCTACAATAAGAAGTGGCTTTCAAATCCTATTGGGATCATCCTCTACTGTTCTTCTTGTTTGAGAAGTTTTCTAAACTCTTATATAGCTTGTTATTTCATTTCATTTTATTTAGCTATATTTATTGAGTTTCATTCACTGTTATCACACACACTTATTGAGCTTAATATTTTCATACCATATAGTGTGGGTTGTGGATTGTGATTTAGTGAGTGTGAGCTTCATTGTGTTCTCACTTGTTATTTGAGAACAAATCATTGTATTTAACTTTTATTTGTGAGAATCACTTGTAATACACTTGTACACCAAGAGAAATGTGAGGCGAGAGACGGGGTCGAATCCAATAGGAGTGGCGTTGGTTGACGAGCCTAGCGAGAGGTTGTAACCGAGCACTTGAGGAGGAGGACACGGGCTAGGTTTCTATACTTAGTGTGTAAAGTGTGCTTGCATAGTGTTTATTGTGTGAGAGTTTTCGGTGAACTTGTAAACCGAGTGTGTAGAAGTTCCGGCTTCCAAACCGGATTATGATAGTGGATATCTCCCCGAGGTGAGGAGCGGGGACGTAGGTCGTGGTGACCGAACCTCGTAAACATATCGTGTGTTTGTGTTTTGTTTGACTCATATTTTATTTGTGCATATTCTTATTGTTCTTATTCATATCTATCTCTTGCAAGAACATATTGATTAATATAATTTTAATTGGCATTTAATTGGGATTAGATTAGCATAAGACCCTAATCACCCCTCTTCTAGGGTCTAATAATTTGTATCAGAGCTTGGTACTCTTTGATTTAAGGTCTAATTACCTTGAGTTAAAGATCCAAGTTATTGTAGTTGTGCTAATCTAATTTTGATTGCATTTTGCTTCTTGTATATTATCTTTATGGATATGTATGATTCATCTAGTTTAGGATATGCTATTAATATTGCTCCTCGTTTGGATATTTTTCCCTATGCTCAATGGCGTGTTAGATTCAAACTTTTTGTTCAATCTAAACAATTTGATTTGTGGGAAATTATTGAGGATGGCTATGGTGTTCCCATTTCGGAAAAATCCAAATGGTGTGAAAATAATAAAAGATTGTTTAATATGAACAAGCTTTTGTTAGAATATTTGATTAATGCTTTTCACTGTTCTTTTTCTAACAAATTTGCTAATTTTGATAGTGCTTACGCCTTATGGAAATTGATTGAAGCACATGAAGGGGAATTGGAGGCTATTCAACAAGCGTTGGAAAATCCCGCTTTGAATTCTAAAGAAGCCTCATCTCCATGTACAATTCCACTAGGTGATAACCCTAGTGAGGTATGCGATAACGATGATATTATTACTTTTGATAAACTTGATATTGAGTTTGAAAAGTTACACAATTGCTATATTGATGTAAAGAGTAAGTACATTAATATGAAATCCACTCATGAAACACTAGCCACTAAGTTTAATTTTATTGCAAATGAAAATATAATTCTTAAAGAATGCAATGAAAATTTGAAAATTGAAAATGCTAGTTTGCTTCATGAAAAACGTGATGCTATGTTAGAAGTAGATAAGTTGAAATCTATGATGAGTAATCTTGTTTATCCTACTTCTAGTAGTAATGCTTGTATGCACAATGATAAGTTGAATCAAATGAGAAAACGAATATCTACTTTAGATTCAACACTAAACACTTGTATTGCTAATAATAAAAAACTAATGGACTTATGTGCAAAGTTCAATGTTAATTCTTCTAAGAAACCTATTCACTATGCACATATGTATGACAAAATTCACATATGTATGACAAAATTCACAAATGTTCTATTTGCGGTCTTAAAGGCCATTTAGCTCAATTTTGTCATAATGCACCAAAAATTGACAAGCCTATTCATGATTGTTCATCCCATCAAGCTTCTTCATCACATACACATGAACACACATATAGTGTAAATCATAGACATGCTCATGTGTATAAATATGATTATTATGGTCGTTTTGGTCATTTGGCCATGTTTTGTTTCAATTTGAAAAGAAATTCTCGTTTGCAAAATAATTACTATTTTTGCAAATAAACCACGTGCATTTCATTTCGGTCAACGTAAACCATTCAAACCTCTACATTGCACAAATTGCAATCGTATGGGTCATGTTTACAATTTTTGCTTTGATCGTATCGGTGCACAAAACACGCCCAATGGGATTCATAACCTTAGGGCCTTGGATTTAAATGATAGGGGTCATGTCCCAAAGTTTAGTGGTACCAAAATGATTCTTATATCATTTTTTTGTTGTTTTGTTCGTTTCTTTGTTTTTGCTTTTGGTTTTTAAATATAAATTGTTTTTGCTAAAATAAATTTTTTTATGATTTTATAGCTAAAAACATTTATATATATTTTATAAAACATTGGGTATACTATAAAACAAATTTCTTAAAGGTCTAAATTGAAAATTTTCTTAAAATCCAATTTTTACATTGCCTGTGCTCTTTATCTTCTCGCGGTCGACCGACCCGGTCGACCGACAAAGTCTCTGTAAGTTGTTTCGGTCGACCGCGTCGGTCAACCGCAAGAGATTTTTTTTCTGTTTCGTTTTTTATTTGTTATCGGGTTTCAGTTTTTCTTTCAAAACTGCTTTGAACCCGAATTTGTCACCACCATTGATCTAACCTTTGAATTGATCCTAGCCTCTTGTTTCATCCTCATCTAAGACCCGACTCCTCATCTTCCTCTCATTTTGTTTTTTTTTCAATCTGACATCTCTCCCTCGGTCGCCTGCATCATTCGACCGCAACTCCTCTCTGTCGATCTCAATCAGATATTGCTGGGTAATGATCTATTTCTCATCTTTGATTTCATTTATTAATCTAATGTTTATTTTCTCAGTCTAGGGTTTTGTTTTAGGGCAGTTTACTTATTGTGCTCTAATTTCTCATTTCCAGGGTTTTTAAATTTTCGTCCAAATTTCTTTCCAACCCTAGTTGGTTATATCTGTCAACATGCCTCCTAAAAAGAGATCAAAACCTGAATCTAGTTCCTCCTCTATCAAAGCTTCTCATTATGAAGATTTTCTGTTGTTTAAATCCCTAGTAAAAAATATAGGGAGTTGTGCAAATTAAAAATTATTCCAACCAGATATATCAAATTTAATCACTTAGCCATGTATGACACTCACACAATTCTTCATAATGTTGGGTTGGCTAGGCTATTAAATGAGGAACATAAAGTTCCATATTATCCTTTTCTAGTTTATCTATTTTATGCCAACCTACCTGTATCATCCTCTGCTGATGGTCTTCAGACCATTACTACATCTGTTAAAAATGTTGCAATATTTTTTTCTGCCAACGAACTTGCGGGGATTCTTAAAATCCCAACAGGTGATGTTGACCTTATGTTTATTATGCTTGATGATCCAGCAGTAAACCACCTCTTGTTTAAACCTGGTTGCACTTATCCAATGAACAATAATTCTCTTAATCCAAATACCAAACTCATTGCTAGAATTATTGCTCAAAATTTGATTCCTAAAACCGGTAGTTTCGATCATTTTGCTTCTGACAAGATCAATGTTGTATATGCCATATTTGCCAAAATAAAAGTAGATTGGGAAAATGTTTTTCTCAATAACATGGCATCGAAGCATGTCAAATTTCTACCCTTTAGTTCCTTCATCACCCTTATCCTTTAATATTTCGGTGTCGATCTCACCCATGAACCCAAAATTGAATCTAAGAAAGATTTCTTTGATAGGGTATCTCTTTCTCATATGCAACTTTCAGCCTCCCTATCTGATCCCATTGCGCCATCATCTTCTCGATCTAGAGCTTCCACCTCCTCCTCTTCTGATATTTGTGACCGTCTGGATCGTCTTGAGACTCAGTTCTCAAGTGTTCAGAAGCAAGTCTCATCTATTCAGAGGGATGTTAGGACTATTCTATCCTATCAGCGTTAGTCTCTTGGGATCTCGGATCCCTCTTCCAGCTCTGAGTCTGGTTCTGAGGAGGATCTTGCTGATGGCTCTGGCTCTGACGATGGTTCTGGCTCTGGTCCTACTTCTGATGGTGATGGTGACGGTGATGGTGATGATTGACTTTGGTTCTCGTTGTGTTTACTGTTTTATTTTTTGTGCTTATGATGTTGAACTTGATATTTATGTTTGAGTGTAATAACTCTATATTTGTGTGGAACTATGTGACTTTTTATGTATGGTTTGCAGTCTTGTGGAACAAAATATGTCTGTGGAAAAACTATGTAGTTTCTGATGCTTAAGTGATATTTTGTGATTTATTGTGTTAGTTTATCTTTTCTATGAACTATGCATGGTGGAAACATTTTTTTTTCATGCTTTGATTGTGGAAAATTTGTTGTTAATGATGAGTTCCTTGGTTTATATATTATTTATGGTTGCCTTTTGGATGAACAATTATTGTTAAGCTCCTATATATGTTCTTTAGATGTCATTTATTCAATTTGGCAGGGGGAGCTTTTGGCATACATTTTGTTTTTTTTTTTTTTCTGCGCTTATATGCAGGGGGAGCGTTGCTCCTATTTTTATTTTTCCCTTTTTGATGTTGCCAAAAGGGGGAGAAAAATCCACATATGGTTTATATATTTATTCATTTTCATATATGTTTTTGTGATTATCTTTTCATGTTTGACTTATATGTGGTTTATCAGTTTATAATTCATATTCATGTATAAATTGTTTGTCATCATCAAAAAGGGGGAGATTGTTGACCCTATAGTTTTGATGATGATTTGTCAAACAATTTATATCTAATCTATTCTCTAGTCTTTGTGTTTATATTTACAGGTAATTCAACACACGTCAATCAAGCGTTAAAGATTCAAGTTTTTATGTGTGGATTTTCCTAGGTATTAGTTAGTTTACTTACATATATTGTATGTTTATACTTAAGCTCAATATATGTACACTTAACACGATTTTCGACGTTTTCTATCATATAAATGACTTTTCATCAAACGTTGTTACAATATCTTATATCTCATGTTTACAGCTCTTTCATAATTCATTATATACATATAATACATGCATAATATACATATACATATTTACAAGCCTTATGTTAATTTTCATGTTCACGAAAAACAGGTTTTCTGAACACTTTTCAAAAACAGGGAGTTTTCACAAACGAAAATTAATTTTCCAAAAATTTCTTTTCAAACGTGTTTATTTTATCATTTATAAACTTTCCCCAAAGTTTCACTATTTTTGGATTTGATTTGATATTTTTAATGAATTTTCAAAACAGCCCTAAAACCTGTCAATATGCAATATATCAGATTTCGGTAGACCGGTGCGGTTGACCGCCAGTTGAAATTTTTCTGGGCTTACTTTTTTGTGCTCGCGGTCGATCGTGGCAGTCGACCGTGAAAACATCCAGAGAGTTTCGCGATCGACCACCGCGGTCAACCGCCAGCTTTATATTTTCAAATCTTTGGTTTTTTGAGCTTCGCGGTCGACCGCACCGGTCGACTGCCGAACTGTCAGTACTCTTCCAATGGCTAGTTTTTATAGCTGTTTTCAAATTGGTTTTTTGGTCTTTTACTTATGTTTTTACTGATGTATTGGAGTGCTATAAATACCCCATTGCTGCTCTCCTTCCATACATCCAAGAAATCCAAGTTTTGTCTTTAACAAAACCCTAAGTGTGTTTAAGAGCTGTTTAAAGTTGATTTCATCAATTTGTTTTCAAGAGAAGTTTTTCTACAATAAGAAGTGGATTTCAAATCCTATTGGGATAATCCTCTACTGTTCTTCTTGTTTGAGAAGTTTTCTAAACTCTTATATAGCTTGTTATTTTATTTTCATTTCATTTAGCTATATTTATTGAGTTTCATTCACTGTTATCACACACACTTATTGAGCTTAATATTTTCATATCATATAGTGTGGGTTGTGGATTATGATTTAGTGAGTGTGAGCTTCATTATGTTCTCACTTGTTATTTGAGAACAAATCATTGTATTTAACTTTTATTTGTGAGAATCACTTGTAATACACTTGTACACCAAGAGAAGCGTGAGGCAAGAGACGGGGTCGAATCAAATAGGAGTGGCGTCGGTTGACGAACCTAGGGAGAGGTTGTAACCGAGCACTTGAGGAGGAGGACACGGGCTAGGTTCCTACACTTAGTGTGTAAAGTGTGATTGCATAGTGTTTGTTATGTGAGAGTTTTCGGTGAACTTGTAAACCGAGTGTGTAGAAGTTCCGGCTTCCAAACCGGATTGTGATAGTGGATATCTCCTCGAGGTGAGGAGCGGGGACGTAGGTCGTGGTGACCGAACCTCGTAAACATATCGTGTGTTTGTGTTTTGTTTGACTCATATTTTATTTGTGCATATTCTTATTGCTCTTATTCGTATCTATCTCTTGCAAGAACATATTGATCAATATAATTTTAATTGGCATTTAATTGGGATTAGATTAGCTTAAGACCCTAATCACCCCCCTTCTAGGGTCTAATAAACTCCAAGTGTCGTAAAGAAGCTAATGAACGCATAAAGCAAGTTAACGATGTGTGCAACTCAACAAGACGATCAAATACACAAAAAGGCAGAAAATACAAGTCCCGAAAAATCGGGAAACACCAAAGAGTTAAGCCAAGGCCAGATCTCCCGCACCAACGTAGGACAGCGGTAGCTAACCCGCGTTAGCGCGAGTCAGCATCTGTTAGACCCTAGAGGGGGTGATTAGGGTCTTAGGCTAATTTAATCTGATTTTATACTAATTAAAACTAATTAATAAGTTATCCTAGCAAGTATGAAATATAACAAAATATGTGAGCTAGGATAAGTGATATACACAATGGTAAACAAACTAAGGGCAATAGAAACACAAATCATTATAAACAAGATAGTGGATGAAATATGCAATGAGTAATAGACAAAGGCGAATAGAATGAGATAAGCAATGAGCACAAATAATTTGCCAAGGCAAAACTCAAACACACGATATGATCACGGAGTTCGGACCATCCGTCTTACGTCTCCGCTCCCCACTCCCGGGGAGAAATCCACTATCACACCCGGGTTTTTTATACTCACCCGAATAACGTTTACACCTCACAATGTCGGTTTTCAACGTTCACCGATCAATGTTCACAATCACTCACAATGTCGGTTTTTAATACTCACCGATCAACGTTCACTCCTCACACTCGGTTTTCTAGTTCACTGAAAACTTCTCAACAACACACTCGGTTTTCTAGCTCACCGAAAACCTTACAATCTCATAATTAAAGCACGAATACAAATGATTGTTCTCTACTATGGATGAGAACTCAATGAAAGCACAACTCAATGTTACAATCTCTCACAACCCCAAATATATTATGAACGCAAATACAATAAGCTCAAGTGGGTGTGTATAACAATGAGATTAAATAAAATCTAACTCAAAAAAAACTAGCAATAAAATTGATATGAAATACAATAGTAAAAATGCTAGGAAATTGAGTTAAGAAAACTTCTCTATAAACACAAAGAGAGGATGATGAGATATTGAAGATGAACTCCTCAACAATTGATGTAAGCTCCTCTTTGTAAAAGCAAACCCCAAACTTAAAACAAACTTAAACCCTTATTAAACCTTGTTTAAAAACTTCTTGGGTGCTTAAAGAATGAGAGCAATGGGGTATATATATAGCCACCCAAAACCTCAGCCAAAAACCCCAAAGGAAAAGACCAAAAAGCCCAAGAATCTGAAATCTGATTCTGTACAAATATAGCCGTTACAGTGTTACGGGTTGACTCGTCATTATTCATGAGTCGACTCATAACTAACCGTTACAGGCTAAAATAACTTATGGGTCGACTCATAAAATTCATGAGGCCACTCATTATGCATGGGTCGACTCATGAGGTCATGGGTCGACTCAGGAGAAACAAAACATATTTTCCAGCACAGTATGTGAGTCGACTTATGACAGTCATGAGTCGACTCAACCTGATGGGTCGACTCATGATGTTGTGAGTCGACTCGTCAAAAACAAAATGTAAACTACATAATAGTTTATAAGTCGACTCAACACTGTTCATGAGTCGACTCAAGATATGCATACTGTCTGTTTTAAACAGAAATATGATTTTCAAACCTCTTTTAAAAATAGCAAATAAAATCAGAAAAATATAAAACTTTAGGAAATGATTGTAAACATGATAATATACATGTTACAAAAATTAGTTTTCAAATAGGACCTCCAAAATGAAAGATATCATCATTTTACAAAATAGTCCAAAACATAAAAATGTGAACATATGAGTTTTGACATTTTAGCTTAACCATGTTTTGAAACAATACAAAATGATTATATAGACTTAATAAAAGATATATATGATTGTTATTAAGTCCATAAATCAAGAAAATAATATTTTCACAAAATTGCATATTTTGCAAACATTTCAAAAGTAAATATGATTTCATTGAATTAAATAAAATTGATATTAATAAAATCATATATATGCGTGTAAGTATGAAACAAAAATATATTTTCTAATTATATTCGATTGTTTCATATTAAAACTTAAAAACTATCAAACCAAAACATATATGTATATATATAACTATATATATACAAAACCAAGACGTGTATATGTGTATATGATTGAGCTTAAGGTACTAACACACATAATATAAACTCCTAAACTAGATTACCCAAGCTTGATCTTGAACTTCAATAGCTTGACTTGGTAATCTTGCGGATGAAGCTTGAACTTGTATCTTTAACTTGAATGTACATAGCTTCACTCCATAATTCCGCCAACCTCCATTGGATATGATCATTGAAGCTCTATTCCATCCATCCTCCAACATATTGTTTGCCTAGAATAAATATAAAACATAAATACTAGACAAACAGTATTAGATGTAAATTGTTTATAAATCATCATCAAAACAAGAAGGTCAACAGCATCAACCGACCCGTGCCAGCGTGGGTCAGCCAGCACGTGTCAGCCAACGCTGACCCGCGCCCCTCGCGGGTCAGCTGCGACTGACCCTTGCCCCCTGCGGGTCAGCAGCGCGTATCGTGTAGTTTTGACCCTCAAACGCGTTTTTGACGGTTCTTTTACTATATTCTCAGGATTTGTTCGTTCCAGACTGTCTCAACTATTTGGATATCATCCATAAATGTGTGTAGGCTATTATTAACTGAAGTAAAGCCAAATCTCTCATTCTCATCCAAATTAACCAATTTTGAGGCCTATAAATACGAAATGAGGGCCTCCTTTCTGGGGGCAATTTATTATCAAGAGGACGAGGCTGCTGGATTGAAGAGTCAAGGAGCATGAATTTACAGTGAAAGAAAGTCAGATCCTGACGAACTTCAGCATAAAGAGGAAGGCTTTCGAAGGATTTGAACCTGTATTTCCCCCGTCCGTTCCTTGAGATTAGGCTTGGTCTTAATCTCGAGAAGAGCTACTGATTTCGTTTGGTCGATTTCAGTGCTTCAAGCGAATACTTCTTTGATGAATTAGGAGCTCTTTTAATTTTCTGTCACCCGGATTCGATCCATAGGCGGTCCACGGATAAACCCCGACACAGGAAAAGATCTCACTCAAGCAAAGACTAATAAATAGGATATGTGTGTTGTTTGAAGGAGATTGTAATTTTTATTTTCATTGTGTAAAGGTCTTATAAAAAGACCAATCTTTTTTTGAACTTGTTGTAATGATCAAAGCTGTAACGAGTTATACAATGAAGAAAAAAATTTCTAACCCAAACATGCTGGTGACCATAGTGGGAGCTAACAGTCTTTCTGCGAAGGCTAATGTGTCACAACCTTGGATCCGGATCCCGGTTGACATAGAGGTCGGGTACGAGTTCGACCAGGCTAAGTTTGAGGAATATCTGTTGTCCTCCTTCTCCGGATCCTCCATCTCTCACAAGCGCAGGAAGATCAACGCCCCTGTTGCTGCTGCAATCACACCTTGCAACGCCCCTCTGGTCTCCAATGAGGCCGGATCTGCAAATCTAGACTCCTCCTCAATCAAGGAGATAGCCGCTGAAGCCGCGCCAATCCTATCAAAGAGAGAATGTCAAAGACAATGTCAACGCCTCGCGTGCCAACCCGCTAAGGCTTTGGAGCCAGTGGACGGGATCTATTATAGGAAGGATCTAAAATTTAGGGAACACCAAGCACCCTAACAGTGAGCAAACGCCCTCTCCTCCAAATCATTAACAAGTAAATGGATCTAAGTCAAAAGGATCCGTTCAACTCTTGATGATCAAATCCAGAAGCACTACACTGCTTGCCCACGCGTGAATTCTTGTGCAAAAGGCACAAAAGATGTAGAAGAAAGACATAGCCAAGAAACAACCAAGACTGCATCAAACTTGGAGGCTAAAGTACGAAACAGTGACCAAAATAATAAAAAACACGAGTCACACCCGGGTGACCCGCCCAACCACGGGTCACCCCAAAGTGACCCTCCCAGTCGTGGGTCACCCCGAAATGACCCTCCCAGCCACGGGTCACCCCGAAGTGACCCGCCCAACCGTGGGTCACCAAGTTCTAACCCGCGCCAGGGCTGAGACAGGAGACACTCTGCACCTATTTTTCTGATTCCATCGAGTTCCGCCCCTGCTCTGGTTGATCCAATACTTCCAGTGAAGCCTTGCGATAGTGCAGACTTGTTCAAAAGCAAGAAGCCAATGGCAGATCGTCTGGGTCCTTTGCACAAGGATCAAGGTAAAGTTTCGATCAAAGAGCGCTTGGGTTCGGTGACTGAACCCCGAGCAACTCATCGAGCTGGGGGTTGCACTCGCCCTTATAACAAGTTTGAGGCTTCTCATAAAGAGGAAACTCCCGTAATCGACCGCCTCGGACTGCAAGTCAGTGTCCAAGAGCCCGTTAAGGTCCCATGCTCACGAAAGCATGACTCTAAACGTGTGACTCTTGAGAACGCCATCAAGGTAGCAAGTCCTCAGAAGGAAACGTGTTCATCAGACGACGACGTTATACCTGAGAAGTCATACCGACACGTGGTAGATTGCTCCGATCATCATGCCGATGAGTTGTACTATCGGGCTGGGGGTACGAACAAATCTCGAAAGAGGGATACCCAGGAGACAGACTTTCATTGTCCGTGCGTCAAATTTATCAGGGTAGTATTATCAGTGTGTAGCTGCCCCAAGACCATTTCGCAGAGGGTTTCGGTATTCGAGAGGATCTCTGATAGAATGGCTAAGTCCAAGCCAAAGCATTTCTGCAAGAAACGATCGGTCGTTCAAGGTGACAAACTTCTAGAAGTCACGGTTAATATGGGTGACAAGGGAAAGTCGACTCGACCTTCTAGTTCTGACCCCCTCATATTGCATCATCTAACTCGGTTATGCACAAGGACTACTAGACGTAGGGACTATCAGAGGATGAATAGAGGGTTATCCTCGGATGATGAAGCATCAGATGCTAACTCTGTAGTTACTTCTGACAATACGGTATCCAGCCCAGGACAATCTCGCGAGGTGTTTATGATCAATACCGAGCAAATGACCAAAATCATCGAGGATGCCTTGGCCAAGAAAAAAAGAGAACTTTAAGTTCGAAATAAAAATGACTATGTTGCGGATGAGGGAAGAGCATGACCAACAGATTCAGGCCTTGTCTTATAAAATTGGTGAATCTAGTCGTCACAATAATGCCTGTCGGATAGGTGACAATTCAGACATGGATGAACACCTTGATGCAGATAACCTTCTTGTTGATCAAAACATTAGGGGTAGCCCTACTAAAGGTAACGATGCTGGGGGTGGTCCCACCGAAGATGATAATGCTAGGGGTGGCCATGTTGCTCCTCTTAGAAATCGTCCAAAGCATGATACAGACGAAGACGAGAAGATGAAAGATCTTGAGAGCAAAATCAACGCTCTAATGTTTGCTTGAGAGGTGAAGAAGATTGGTATTCCGTGTCCTTACCCAAGAGAGTGGGAGTCAATCCCGTATCCGATGAAGTTCAACCTGATTAACTTCACGTCGTTTGACGGGAAGGGTTTGCCCACTCAGGACCTGATCTACTTCAATTCCCACTTGGGCATAATCTCTGGCAATGAAGCATTAATGGTTCAGTCATTCGTTAGCATCCTTCATGGGCCCGCCTTCGATTGGTATCGTCGTCTCAGCCTGGAAGCATCAACAGCTGGGATGACCTGAAGAACCTGTTCCTCGCTCACTTCTTTGATGATGACGCCGAGGTATCAATCAGGACACTCTTCGATGAGAAACAAGAATACGATGAGACGGTCGATGACTTCATCAAGCGCTTCCAAAATAAGGTGATGAACTGCTAAGATCTGATCACAGAGGATTTTATCCTTCAAACCTGTCACAACAGCCTTTCTTTGGACGTGTTGAAAGTTATGGGAGTAACACAGTCCAATACCTAGGAAGCATTGAAAGTGCGCGGAGAGCAGGCCGAACGCTTCCTCAGAAGAAAGAAAGTCGAGAGAAGCTAACTGGCGGCTAACCCTCCAAATTCAAGCTTCGTCTCCTATGGTAAAGGGAAGGCCCCTGCAGCTACTGTTGATGCTAATCAGATGTCAGAATAACAATCTCGTAGACAGCAAAAGACTTCAAACCCGAGACTCTAAAAAGAGTACTCCTTCAAGGACGAAGACGTTCCAGCTATTTTCGAATCTCTCCTTGAAAACAAAAAGATTAAGCTACCACTTATCACAAATCAGGAGGAAGCTGACAATACTTCGGATCCAAAGTACTGTGCGTACCACAGGAGGATCCTTCATCCTACCAAGACTTGTTTTGCTCTCAAGAATAGCATCCAAACCTTGGTTGAAGCCGGCATCATAACGTTGGGATAAGCTGAATGAGAACGACAACACTCCGAAGAGTATACGAGTATAAACTACTTCTCAAAACTCCGACAAGTATAAGAGTATAAATTGCTCCTTCCAACACTCCGAAGAGTATACGAGTATAAACTACTTCTCAATACTCAAACAAGTATATGAGTCTAAACTATTTTATTTCTATCACGGAAAGTTCCTGGAGAGTGTCATGTCTGATATTCTTAAGGATAACTCAGTCATCCAACTAAGTACAATGTTAGACCTGGTTTCGCAAAAGAAGCTAGGGGTAGATGATTCATGTAACGTGAAGTTCTTGGAAGAATACTATATGGTGTATTCTTAGGGATAACCCAGTCACTATAAAGAAGTGATAAATGAGAAACTTCCACTTAGACTCTGAATGTCCAATAGTGAAACACATCTCATTGTCGAGATCAATTCCACCAACTTCTAAGCACTCTTTTGCTGAGATGAGATTTGATTATTTCGTTAGATCAATCTTCCCTCACATAAAAAACTCCCACTGGTATTGATGATTTATAATCTTTCACCATAAAATCCCTCACTAATCAAATTAATTAACGTTGGGTCCACTAAAAAATCTTTTCTGGTTTAATCTACTCAAAATCCCGCTACATATGTGCACTTAACATTTTCATTGTTAGAGTTCGAACATAATGCTTGGAATTTTGATCTGTCAATCCTTGACGAATTATCAAACCCCTTCGTGTTAAGTTCATATCACTTGACACCAAGAACCCCCACTGAGTGATCGGTACAAGTCAACACTCGCACTGTGATCTGTACTCCCACTCCCACTGTCTACTCGGTCAAACCTTCCTACAGTTAGGCCAAAACCAAAATCCCCTCTCGATTCCTTCAATAAACAAGAGGTCCACTTTCAAATCGAGTGATCAAACCTTCCTACAGTTAGGGTCACCTCAAACTCCCGCTTAGTCAAACCTTCCTACAGTTAGGGCTAAAACCATAATTCACTCTCGATAAACGAGAAATTCACCTTTAGTTCGGTAATCAAATCTTCTGATAGTTAGGATTACCTGAATCTTTTCGATTCTCAGAGTGGAGATCCCACTCTTAGTTTCATCTCCTCAGATTCTCGAAGTGGAGATCCTACTTTGATTTTTTTGCCATTGAAAATAGAATATAAAATTCTTCCTTTCCAGCATCTGGTTCATCTTTGCCCCAAGAGAAGACACCTTTTTTTTAACTCCCAAAATCTGTGCCTCACACGTACGGGGAATTTTATCCTGAATCCTAAGTAGGGATACATCAACGCCTAACATGTGTTGCCAGTTTAGTCTTTCACTAATTGAAGAAGACACTAGAATCCGAGTCTGAGGATTTTTATCCAGAAGCCTAAGTAGGGATAAGCCAGCGCCTAACACGTGTTGTCGGTTAGTCTTTTACCGTAAAGAGGACAAAATCCCACATATTTAATATTGTAGCAGGTTGTTATTCATAACGTCAAAATCTACGCCTTACATGCGCGGGGAACTTTATCTCAACTCATAAATAGAGATAATCGCCTAACACCCGTTGCCGGTTTAGTCTTTCACTGATTGAAGAAGACACTAGAATCCGAGTCTGAGGACTTTTATCCTAAATCCTAAGTAAGGATGAGTCAGCGCCTAATACGCGTTGTTGGGTAGTCTATTCCTATAAGAAAGACGAAGTCTACGTATTTAATATCATAGCACTAAGAGAGTTAACTCTCTTAGCATAACATTACATGCAAAACGAACTTAAACAATCTGTATGCTAGCCCGACTCAAACGGTAGTTGGTAAAGGCACGTCAAATCCGTTGAAGGCTGAGGGTTTGCCAAAAATCCTAAGTCTACATCTAACACACGTCGTCGGGTAGTCTATTCCCATGAGAAAGATGAAGTCTATGTATTCAATATCACGGCACTAAGGAAGTTAACTCTCTTAGCATAATGTTACATGCAGAATGGACTTAAACAATCTGTATGATAGCCCGACTCGAACGGTAGTTAGTAAAGGCACATCAAATCTGTTGAAGACTGAGGGTTTGCCAAAAATCCTAAGTCTACGTCTAACACACATCACCGGGTAGTCTATTCCTGTGAGAAAGACGAAGTCTACATATTCAATATCGTAGCACTAATGGAGTTAACTCTCTTAGCATAACGTTACATGCGGAACGGACTTAAACAATCTGCATGCTAGCCCGACTCAAATGGTAGTCGGTAAAGGCTCATCAAACCCGTTGATGGCTGAGGGTTTGCTAAAAATCCTATAAGTGTGAGAGTCATTGACGCATCAGCTTCATTAGTTGGTCTCGTGGCTTGAGGATCCAACAACTTCAGGATAAGATTCATACATGCAGATGAATCAACTTTAATAGTTGGTTCTGTAGCCCCGACATTTGGGACCGTCATGCTCCAATGCCTTAAGAGTTTAAACTGTATAAACTCAAGCAAATGTACGAGAATAAACTATGTTAACACCGGTCAATGCGTTACAGTAAAAGTTGAGGCCGGTCAACGCATCGACGATTTCGTCAAAATAAGGCTAAGGAAAAATTCCGGATTAAAGGATGATTCCAATGAGTTCAATTGCGATTCATATATGAATTCCCGACAAAGATAATCAGTTCAAAGTCAACTCAATAACACGAGCCAAAACCAACTCACTAATTTTGATTTAATATTTCGACAACGGTCAAACGATAAATGCAGCGCCGGAAGAACTTCATCTATTCAACAAAATACTGAATAGGCTGAAGGCTAAAGAAGCCAAGAATTGAAGTTAGCTACAGGTCTTTTGACACCGACTGAAGGTGGGGCCTATCACATCCAAAGTATTTCAGACACCTCTATAAAGGAATGAGGCTGAAGCACTTTGGAGGGGGTATCTGTAGGCATCCAAAAATGCCTATAGGTTCCCATATGCAGCTAGAGACAGAGATAAGACGATAAACGTCATTGTCCAAATCAAGAAATATTATCTGACGCTGATAAGCACATGAAGCAAATCGTTGAGCCGTTAATGACGTAGTAATAAGCTACCAGAATATCCATTGGCCACTAAATCGGCAAAACGATTGGCCCGTGCACTCACCGGCCACCTCTAATTAGCTCGCGCACTCATCAGTTAGCTCCAAGTGCCCGTCGTACTTGTCGATCAACTCTAAGCGCCCGCCGCACTTGTTGATCAACTCCAAGTACATTAAAAAAGCTAACGAACGTATGAAGCAAGTTAATGATGCGTGCAAGTCAACAAGACGATCAAATATACAAAACGACAAAGAATACAAGTCCCGAAAAATTGAAAAACACCAAAGAGTTCAGCCAATGCCAGATCTCCCACGCCAACGCAGGACAACGGTAGTTGACCCGCACCCCCCGCGGGTCAGCTGCGGCTGACCCACGCCCCCTGCGAGTCAGCAGCACGTATCGCGCAGTTTCGACCCTCAAACACATTTTTTATGGTTCTTTTACTGTTTTCTCTGGATTTGTTCATTTCAGAGTGTCTCAACTATTTGGATATCATCCATAAACATGTGTAGGCTGTTATTAACTGAAGATAAAGTCAAATCTCTCATTCTCATCCAAATTAACCGATTTTGAGGCCTAAAAGTATGAAATGAGGGCCTCCTTTCACGGGGGTGATTTATTATCAAGAGGACGAGGTGTTGCTGGATTGAGGAGTCAAGGAGCACGAATTTATAGTGAAAGCAAGTCAGATCCCAGTGAACATCGGCATAAAGAGGAAGGCTTTCGAAGGATCTAAACCCGTATTCCCAACCCCCCCGCCCCCCCCGCCCGTCCGTTCCTTGAGATAAGGCTTAGTCTTAATCTTAAGAAGAGCAACTAATTTTTCTTGGTCGATTTTAATACTTCAAGTGAATACTTTCTTGGTAAAGTAGGAGCTCTGTTAATTTTCTATCAACCGGATCCGATCCGTAGGCTGTCCACGGATAAACCCTAGTACATGCAAAGATCTCACTCAAGCAGAGACTAATAAATAGGATCTGTGTGTTATTTGAAAGAGATTGTAATTTTTATTTTCATTGTGTAAAGGTCTTATAAAAAGACCAATCTTTTTTTGAACTTGTTGTAATGATTAAAGTTGTAACGAGTTATACAATGAAGAAAATAATTTCTAACCCAAACAACATTAATAGTATATAAAAATGTACAGATATAACAAATAAATAAAAATACCTGACGTAGAGGTATGTGCCTCGCCTTCAGAATGTCTACCAAAAAGTCTCTCAAGCACTTTCTTACGTAATCCTTTTGTCATCTATATTTTGAAAACATAATGAGTATCCAACAAAAACATATAATGCAAATAATTAATAAAATAGCACATGGTAATAGAATTGCATGTACATGATGTCCAGTCAAATAGATAATGTAAAGGAAATACTATAATACATGACACTCGCTGATACATGATAACTAGTCAAACAGATAATGACACACACTGATGTCCGATACTATAATACTACGAGCATGCACAAATCATAATAAAACACAATGAATGTTCTTTTTAATTCATAACCAAGTATTACATTCTTATGATTATGTTGAGGCTCTACTCTGCGACCGTGTGTGGATAGCCTGCAACCGTATGCGTGCCGACAAAAGGACTGTTCTTATAGTTTTATCGACTCCGCTACGGACTGATTTTTTACCTTTACGCCTTGGTTCACATATAATTGAAAGTATATCAGGGCGTTGGTGTAATTTCATCTGCAACTGGCCATTATTTTGCGTTAAGGAAAACTTAGTAAATGTTTCGTCGGCCAAGATAACCTCCTAATCGTGATCTTCGTCAGACAGAGCTTCATGAATGTAGGCTCAAGAAAAATGTCGATGTCATTTCCAGGAGAATATCTTTCAGGGATCAAGAGTGACAGTATCATGTACATCTGCTTTATGCACATCGACGGCGGTAGGTTGTAATGTGTCAGCATCACTGGCCAGGTAGACTAAGTGGAGCTCGTTAATCCACATGGATTAAATCCGTCGCTAGCAAGCCCCATCCTAATATTCCAAGACTCCTTACCAAAGTTGGGGTATATACGATCGATGTGCTTCCATGCCTCACCGTCCGCAGGATGTCTCAGTTTCCCGTCCTCTTTACGGTCGGTCGAATGCTATCGCAAATTCTTAGCCAGCTCGGCAGACATATAAAACCTCTACATCCTAGGAATAAATAGAAAATATCGAAGAACCTACGCTAGGATTCTGCTCTACTTATTGGATACACCGCCTTCGGATGTGCCCGTATGTTCTCCTTTCTAGCGTGATACATGACACGTCGGACATTCCTCCAGAGCTTCATTACCCTTATTGTACAGGATGCAGTCGTTAGGACAGGAGTCTATCTTCTTGTAATTAAGCCCCAACATATCAACAATCTTATGAGCTTCATAATACATGACACTATAGTGGGAAGGATTTACTCCTTCATATCCCTCTGATATTTGTACACGGAGAACAATGAGTAACCACCGCCGAAACACTAATGAAATGAAAGTACACAATAACACACGTAAATACATATACACGTCACGTTTACATACCTAACTCGTCCACACTAGACAGATCTAATAAATATTTATATATAAGCCCCACATCACATACGCGTACGAAAAGGTTGTTCGCATCGAACACAATAGTCTCGTATCCGCCAACCATCCCGTATGCGTATGTGATCGGTAAATAAAGAGATTATATATAGTATTTATTGGATGGGGAATTCAACGGCTCAAAAATGTGTGTGTAGTTTCAATATAAGTAACGATATAATAGTTACGCTAACCCTCACCCTAACCCTAACTCTAACCCTCGCACTGGCCATAACCCCCGCCCTCGCCTTCTCCCTCACCCTAACCCTAACCTAACCCTCACCGTCCCCCAAACCCTAACCCTAACCATCACCCTCACCCTCACCCTAACCTAACCCAACCCCAAACGCAAACCCTAACCCTAACCCTCACCCTCACCCAACCCAAACCCAAACCCTAACCCTAACCCT
>BQKN01000833.1:177823-228019 GCA_022839385.1 Asparagus kiusianus
CCCCAAACCCCCCCCCCCCCCCCCCCGTCCTCTCCCTCTCCCTAACCCTAACCCTTCCCCTCCCCCAAACCCTAACCCTAACCATCACCCTCACGCAACCTAAACCCTAACCCTAACCCTCACCTAACCCTAACTAAATTCTAATTTTGTATGTTATAATTTTATCAAGATGAAAATTATTTTTTTTGTAATATTTTATTAGGTTTTGGGATTTTTTTCACAATTTATTTATTTTACAAAAATTAAACTCTAATTATAATTAAAAACATAAAATTAATTAATACAATAAATTTAAAAAAACTCTCTTTCTCTCTCCCCCTACATCTCTCTTTCTCTCTACCTCTCTGTCGGTCGGACGACGCCGGCCACCGTTGGTCGTTTAGCTGCTAGCGTCGGCCGGCCGAGAGAGAGGCAGAGAGAAAGAGAGATGTAGGGGAGAGAGAAAGAGAGATGGAATGGAGATCTATACCTTGAGAGAGAGAGGGTAGCAGAAGCGGCGGGTTTGGCGACGGGTCCGGTTTGGCGGCGGGTCCGACGACGGGATCAGCTGCGGGACTGGCGATGGGTTCAACGGCAGGCCTGGCGATGGCCACGGGAGAGAGATGGAGAGAGATAGGGGCGGCCACGAGGGAGATGGAGAGAGAGAGAGAGAGAGAGAGAGAGTTGTTTCCTTCAAAAGTTGCCTTCATTACTGATTTCATTATAACTTTAGTCGTTTACAAAGAATTCAAGTAACAAAAGTAAAAGAATTACAACTCTCTCGAAAATAACACAAAATCCGTTTATCGTCTTTTGCTCGCGTGGGTTTTTGGCCAGTGATGGGGACGTCAATATCCGTGGACCACCTGACGATCAGATCAGATCTAAAGGTTTATCGATTCGCGAAGGAATTAAGAAGCTGAAGCGCTTATCTCGGCAACAGCGAGATAATTGTTCTTCTTAAGATCACTGCAACGGGGTAATCTTAAGGAACGAACACAGAAACTACAGATCTGACGAACTCTTCTTTCCTGCGTTGAAGAACTCGATCAATCTCCTCCTCTCTTCTGAAATTCGTGCACCTTTAGTCTTCGGTCTGACAGGGCTTCGTCAACGCTCAAGAATTCCAGATTTGAAAAAATAAAGGCCTGGGGCTGTATTTATAGGCTTCAGGAGCCCTGTGTTCAGATAAGAATGGCCGATTCCCTTTTATCTTCAGTTGAAACAACTTAACCACATTATCAGATCAGTTAGAACAAATCCAGACGGTTAATGATCAAAAAACAGCCGAAAACCACCAAAATCAGCATTTTTGTTTTGCATATACTTATGAGTGTCTCAGCTTGATCGAGACACTCAAGAGTGTCTCGGCCAAGTCGAGACACTTTGAAGTGTCTCGGTTTGGTTTTTTTTATTTTTGGTGCGTCGAGTTTGTTTCCACCGTATATTCATCGTCCGAACTTAGAATTACATAGTTCAAGATGCGTTAGAAAGCCGACGAAGAGATCTACGGGCTCCCATGACTGAATCATATGTGGAGTAAATGGGACATGATGGGTGCTTCGCCTTTCGTAAACAACGAGGGGCTCCCGATCAGCTCTTGTTTCCGTTATTCCGAAGTTCCGTTGCTTCGCATGGTCCGTCGACTCACTTCATGCATTTGTCATTGTCAAATGAGATTCTGTGATTCAAATAGCAACGCTCGTCATCTTCTCTCTGTCTTGAGCCATGTGCGGGGACCTATAGGTAATTTTTGATACCTATAAATACCCCCTCCAAAGTGTTTTAGTCTCGTTTTTTTTATAGATGAGCCTAAAATACTTTGGATATAATCAATCCAACCTTCAGTCGGTGTAAAAGGACCTGTTGTTAGCTTTGATTCTTGACTCCTCCGATTTTTAATCTATTCGATATTCTGACGAATAGCTGAAGTTCTCCCGGTGCTGCGTTTATCGTCTGGCCGTCATCAAAATCTTGAATCAAAACCGGTAAGTTGATTTTGGCTCATATCGTCGAGTTGACTCTGAACTGACTATCTCCATCATGATATATTGACTCGTATCGACTTTCATCGCAACGTATTGACTGGCGTTGACCTAGGGTTACGCATTGACCGGCGTTGACCTAGGGTTTCGAATCGCCTGGCATTGATTTTTTTTATTATAACACATTGACTGGCGTTGCCCTAGGGTTACGCGTTGACCAACGTTAACCTAGGGTTTTGGATCGCTCGGTGTTGACTTTTTATTGCAACGCGTTGACTGGAGTTGGCCTAAAGTTACGCGTTGACCGGTGTTGACCTATGGTTTTAGATTGCCCTGTGTTGACTTTAATCACAATGCGTTGACTGGCATTGACCTAGGATCACGTGCTGACCGACGTTGACCTTAGGGTTTTCGGATCGATTGCTGTTAACACAGCTTATACTCGTACGTTTGCTGGAGTATACACAGTTTAAGATCTTAAGGTATTGGAGCATGATGGTCCTAAATTTCGGGCTGTAGGACCAACTATTGAAGTTGTTTCGTCTGCGGATATGGATCTTACCCCGAAGTTGTTGGATGCTCAAGTCACGAGACCAACTAATAAAGCTGATGCATCAATGACTCGCATTTATAGAATTTTTGGCAAATTCTCAGCCATAAACGGGTTTGATTAGCCTTTACCGACTACCGTTTGAGTCGGGCTAGCATGTAGATTGTTTAAATCCGTTCTGCACGTAACGTTGTGCTAAAAGAGTTAACTCTTTCAGTGCTACGATATTGAATACGTAGACTTTGTCTTTCTCCTGTGAAAAGACTAAACAGCAACGTGTATCAGATATAGACTTAGTATTTTTAGTAAATCCTTAGCCTTCAACGGATTTGACGTGCCTTTACCGACTACCGTTTGAGTCGGGCTAGCAAACAAATTGTTTAAGTTCGTTCCGCATGTGACATTATGCTAAAAGAGTTAACTCTTTTAGTGCTACGATATTGAATACGTAGACTTTGTCTTTCTCACGAGAATAGACTACCCGGTCGCATGTATCAGATGCAGACTCAGGATTTTTGGCAAATCCTCAGCCATCAACGGATTTGATGTGCCTTTACCGATTACCGTTTGAATCGGGCTTGCATGTAGATTGTTTAAGTCCGTTCTGCATGTAACGTTGTGCTAAAAGAGTTAACTCTTTTAGTACTATGATATTGAATACGTAGACTTCGTCTTTCTTACAGGAATAGACTACTCAGCAACGCGTGTTAGGCGTGGACTTATCCCTTCTTAGGATTCGGGATAAAATTCCCCAGACTCGAATTCTAGTGTCTTTTTCAATCGTGAAAGACTAAACCGACAACGCGTGTTAGGCGTTGACTTATCCCTGCTCAGGATTCGGGATAAAATTCCCTATGCATAAAAGGTGTGGATTTTGTTGTTACGATGCTGAATACGTAGACTCGGTTATTTTCATGGGAACGAACCACCCAGTAACGCGGGTTAAGTGTTGACTCATCCCTACTTAGGATTCGGGATAAAATACCCCAGATTGGTATTCTAGTGTCTTCTTCAATCGGTAAAAGACTAAACCGGTAATGCGTGTTAGGCGTTGACTTATCCCTACTTAGGATTCGCGATAAAATTCCCCGCGCGTGTAAGGCACGGATTATGGAGTTGAAGGATGGTGTCGAAAAATGGGAGAGGAAGAATTTTATATTCTATCTTCCGAAACTAAAGAGGAAGAATTTTATATTCTATCTCCAGTTGCCAAGGAAACTCGAAGTGGGATCTCCATCCTAAGAATCCGGAAAAGTAAAACTAGGAATGGGATCTCCACTCCGAGAATCGGATAGATTCAAGCAACCCTAATTTTTATAAGATTGGTTGCTTAATCCAAGAAAAGAATTCCTCATTTATTAAGGTAGAATTCCGATTTTGGTCCTAACTTTTATAGGTTTGGCCGAATAGGAAAAGGTGAAAGTCTTTTGTTTATCGAAAGGGGCATTCCGGTTTTGGTCCTAACTATCTGCAGGTTTGACCAAGTGAGGTTGGAAGCAATCCTAACTTTTATAGGTTTGATTGCTCAAATCGAAAGTGGACCTCTCGTTCATGGAAGGAATCAAGAGGGGATTTTGGTTATAGTCCTAACTGTTTAAAGGTTTCACCATGATGGGAATTTAAGATGACCCTAACTATTTAAAGGTTTGATCGTTCAATTTGTGGACCTCTCATTCATGGAAGGAATCGAGAGGGTATTTTGGTTATGGTCCTAAGTGTTTAAAGGTTTGACCAAGATGGGAATTTGAGACGACCCAAACTGTTTAAAGGTTTGATCATTCAATTTGTGGACCTCTTGTTCATGGAAGGAATCAAGAGGGGATTTTGGTTGTGGTCCTAACTGTTTAAAGGTTTGACCAAGATGAGAATTTGACACAACCCTAACTGTTTAAAGGTTTGATCGTTCAATTTGTAGACCCCTAGTTCATGGAAGGAATTGAGAGGGGATTTTGGTTGTGGTCCTAACTGTTTAAAGGTTTGACTAAGATGGAAATTTGAGACGACCCTAACTATTTAAAGATTTGATCGTTCAATTTGTGGACTTCTTGTTCATGAAAGGATCGAGAGGGGATTTTGGTTGTGATCCTAACTATTTAAAGGTTTCACCAAGTAGACAGTAGGAGTGGGAGTACAAATCACAGTAGGAGTGTTGACTTGTACAAGTCACTCAGAGGGGGTTCCTGGTGTTAAGGATATTAAAACTCTAAGTATTATGTCTGGAATTTAACAATGAGAATGTTAAGTGCACAGACGCATTAGAAGTTTGAGTGAATTCCACCGAAGGAATTTTGGTGGTCCCATCATTAATTAGTCTTATCGATGGGAATTTTGTGGTGGAAGGCTGTGAGTCATCAAACAACAATGGGAGTTTTATGAAGAAAGGTTGATCCAACGAAGTGATCGAATCTCGTCTCACCAAAAAAGTGTTCGGAAATCACCGTGGGGGTTTAGTGTTTATCATTTTGTTTGTAATGATCGGGTTATCCCTAAGAAAATTACATATAGCATTCTTCCGGGAACTTCCCGTTACATGAACCATCCACCCCCAGCTTTTCTTGCAAGACTGGGTTTATCATTATATTCAGCTGCATGATCGGGTTATCCTTAAGAATACCAGGCATGGCACTCTCCAGAAACTTCTCTTGAAAGAAAGGAAATAGTTTAGACTCATATATCTATTGTAGTATCAAGGAGCAGTTTAACCTCTTATACCGGTTGGAGGATTGAGAAGTAGTTTATACTCGTATACTCTTTGGAGTAGTGCGCTGTCATTTGGCTTATTATAGCATTATGGCGCCAAAGTCGATTAGAGCTTGAATCTTATTCTTAAGACTGAAACAAATCCCAGTAGGATGGAGAACCCTCCTATGATACGCACAGTAGTTTGGGTCCGTAATCCTCTTAGCTCCCTTCCGATCTTTAATAGGTGGTAGCTCAATCTCACCGTTATTCAAGAGATACTCAAAAATATCCAGAACTTCCTCATCCTTGAAAGAGTACTCTTTTTGGAGTCCCGGATCTGGAGCCCTTTGCTGCTTTTGAGGTTGTTGTGATGTCTGATTATTATCACTAGCAACCGCCAGCATTGACTGCTGGCTTCTTTCGATCTTCTTCCTTCTGAGGAAACGTTCGGCCTGTTCTCCGTGCATCTTCAAATCTTTCCAAGTCTTGGACGGGTTTAATCCCATAACTCCCAACACATACAAAGAGAGGTTGTTGTGGCAAGTTTGTAGGATGAATTCCTCCATGATCGGATCTCGGCAATTTATCGCTTGTTCCGGAAGCGTTCAACAAAGTCGGCGACTATTTCTTCGTCTTTTTGCTTCTCCTTAAAGAGTATCCTGATGGATATCTCGGCATCATCGTCAAAGAAATTACCAAGGAATGAGCTCTTTGTATCGTCCCAGCTGTTGATACTTCCAGGCTTGAGATGGCGGCACCAATCGAAGGTAGGCCCGCGAAGGGTGCCGACGAATGACCGAACCATCAAGGCCTCATTGCTAGAGATCATGCCCAAGTGGGACTTGAAGTAGATTAGATGCTGAGTGGGTGAGCCCTTCCCGTCGAACGGCATGAAGTTGATTAGGTTGAACTTCGCCGGATACGGGATCGAATCCCACTCTCTCGGGTAAGGACACAAAATGCCGGTCTTCTTTACTTCTCGAGCGGACATTAGAGCGTTAATTTTGCTCTCGAGGTCTTTCATCTTCTCATCCTCGTCTGTATCATGTTTTGGATGATTTCCTAGAGGAACAATGTGGTCGCCCCCGGCATTTTTATCTTTGGCAGGACCACCCTAGCATTGTTATCTATAGGGGGTGCATTTGAACCACCCCTAGTATTTTTGGGGGGTGCGTCGGTCATGATGAGTTCGTCCACTTCTGGATCGCTATCAACTGCGACGTTCTGAGTGCGGTGGTTGGATTCACCAAGTTGATTGGACAGAGCCTGCATCTGTCAGTCATGCTCTTCCTTCATCTGTATCACAACCATTTCCAATTCGAACTTGAAGTTTTCTTTTTGCCTGGCCAAAGCATCCTCGATGATTTTGGTCATTTGTTCAGCGTTGATCATGAACGCCTCACGAGATTGTCCTATGCTGGACACCGTATCATCAGAAGCGATGGCAGAGTTCGAATCTGATGCCTCATCATCGAGGATAATCCACTATTCATCCTCCTATAGTCTCTACGCATAGTAGTTCCTACACGTAACCGAGTTACACGTTAGGATACGTCCAAAAAATAATGAGAACTAAATCTTCGCGTTGACTTCCCTTTATCAGCCATATTGATAGTGACCTCTGGGAGTTCGTCGTCTTGCGCAACTGATCTTTTTCTACGGAAATGCCTTGGCTTGGTTTTCGATGCTTTATAGGAAAGCCTTTGAAATACCGAGACCCCCTGTAGAGCGGTCTTGGGGTAGCTACACGCTGATAATACTACCCTGATAATTTTGGTACACGGACAGTGAGAGTCTGCTTCCTGGGTACCTCTCTTTCGAGATTTATTCGTACCCCCAGCCCGATAGTACAACTCATCGACGTTGCGGTCAGAGTAACCTATCGGCTGTTTATATAAATTCTTAGGTATAACGCATTCGTCTGCTTGACGCGTTTTCTTCTGAGTAAACAACACCTTGTTGGCATCTATAGGAGTCACTCGTTTGGAATCACACTTTTCTGAGGGCGAAACCTTAACGGGCTCCTAGCCTTCTGTACGCACCCCTAAGCGGGCGGTTATAGGAATCAACTTGTTAGGAGGTCGCGTACGACCCCCAGTCTGGATGTTTGGTCGGGGTTCCTTCAACGGTCCTAAGCATTCCTTAACAGACGCCTTGCCTCTATCTTCGGGTAGAGAACCGAGGTGATCTTTTAATGGAATTCTAACTCTGGAGAGGTCCATACCGCCATAGGGTTCTACCGGAGGCATGAGAACGGAAGGAGCGGGATCCAAAGTTGACAAAGGCTAAGGAGCAACGTCGCCTACCTTTGCCCTAGGCATTGATTTAGCCTTTGGCATGCAAATTTGTTTGGATCTCGGCGATCTCCTAACCACCTCTTCCTTTTGCATTTCTTGTGCTTTTCGCACCAGGATCTCGGCATGCACAAGACGTGCGTGACGCTTCTGAATGCACTCCTCAAGAGTGGAACGGTTCCATTTGACACGAACACATTCGTTAGTAGGTGGTTGGGAGGAGGTTCCCGAAACTTACTGCTGGAACACTTGGCGCCTTCTGCATTTCAGATCCGCATCATAGCAGATCCCGTCAACAGGCTTCAAAGCCTTGCCAAATTAGCACGCGAGATGTTGACGGCGCCTTTGACGAGCCCTCTTCGTCAGCACTGGTGCACTTTCAATGGGCAACTCTTTGACTTTCGAGGAGTTGTCACGAACGTTGGATCTGGTTTCTTTGGAGGTCAGAGAGGGGTCTTCCACTGCATTCGGGTTCAAATCATCAGCCCTGGTTTTCGAATCTGAAGGCACGTTCTTCATGGCAGTGATTTTCCTACGTTTGTAAGAAGAAGATCTGGAGGAGGAGGAGGAAATATATTCCTCGAATTTTTGCTGGTCGAATTCGTATTCGACCTCTTCAAACACCGTGATCTTGATCGTCGGTTGCGTCACGACAGACTCGGCAGTGAGGCTATTGGCTCCCACTGTGGTCGCCAGTTTGTTTCCTTCGAAAGTTACCTTCATTACTGATTTTATTATAACTTTAGTCGTTTACAAAGAATTCAAGTAACAAAAGTAAAAGAATTACAACTCTCTCAAAAATAACACAAAATCCATTTATTATCTTTTGCTCGCGTGGGTTTTTGGCCAATGACGGGGACGTTAATATCCGTGGATCACCTGATAATCAGATCAGATCCAAAGTTTTATCGATTCGCGAAAGTGCTTATCTCGGCAATAGCGAGATAATTGCTCTTCTTAAGATCACCGCAACGGGATAATATTAAGGGACAAACACGAGAACTGCAGATCTGACGAACTCTTCTTTCCTGCACTAAAGAACTCGATCAATCTCCTCCACTCTTCTAAAATTTGTGCACCTTTAGTCTTCGGTCCGGCAGGGCTTCGCCAACGCTCGAGAATTCCAGATTTGAAAAAATGAAGGCCCTAGGCTGTATTTATAGGCTTCAGAAGCCCTATGTTCAGATAAGAACGGCCGATTCCCTTTTATCTTCAGTTGAAATCACTTAACCACATTATCAGATTAGTTGGAACAAATCCAGATGGTTAACGATCGAAAAACAGCCGAAAACCACCAAAATCAGCATTTTCATGTTGCAGACACTTATGAATGTCTCGGTGTGGCCGAGACACTTTAGAGTTTCTCGGCCAAGCTGAGACACTTTAGAGTGTCTCGGCCATGCCGAGACACTTGGGAGTGTCTTGGTTTGGTCAAGACACTTGTAAGTGTCTTGGCCAAGCCGAGACACTTGGGAGTGTCTTGGTTTGGCCGAGACACTTGTAAGTGTCTTGGCCAAGCCAAGACACCCCGGGGTGTCTCGGTTTGGTTTTTTTTATTTTTGGTGTATCGAGTTTGTTTCCACCGTATACTCGTCGTCCGGACTCAGAATTACGCGGTTCAAGATACGTCAGAAAGCCGACGAGGAGATCTACAGGCTTCCATAATTGAATCATATGTGGAGTAAATGGGACACAAGGGGTGCTCTGCCTTTCGTAAACGACGCGGGGCTCCCGATCAGCTCTTGTTTCTGTTATTCTGAAATTCCGTTGCTTCGCATGGTCCGTTGACTCACTTCATGCATTTGTCGTCATCAAATGAGATTCTGTGATTTGAATAGCAACGCTCGTCATCTTCTCTCTGTCTCGAGCCGCGTGCGGGGACCTATAGGAAATTTTTGACGCCTACAAGAGTGAGAGAACGAGAGATGGAGGGAGAGAGGGAGGCGGCTGGCGGCTAATTTTGGGACGGGGGGGAACATGATATCGATCGCGGGTTGCCTAAATTTTTTGTGTAAGCCCGCACCATTTTTTTTAATTTTCTTTTTCTTTAGCGATGTAATTTCAGTCACTTAAACAAAAAAAATCCATCCCTAATAATAGAAATTATGCCAATAATACAAAACAACGGCAGTGGAATATTCTATCACTAATAATAAGAATGTTGTCGTTAAAATGATTATAACGACGGACTATAGCGACGGAAAATTTTTTCACTATATTACATGATATAGCGATGGATTTGTCCATCGCTATATGTCCATCGTTGATGGCCCTATTTCTGCTAGTGACTTTTCCAAAAATTTAAAAAATATATCAAGCACATAGCAGATTTGAACAAAGTCGGGATTTGAACAAAGCTGTGATTTAACCAAGAAGTGGTCGAGAAATTATAGAACCTTTAGAGTATCATTCATATCTATCAACTACTAAACAATCTAGTACATAGCATTAAATTGGTGTACAACAATTCCAAGATCAATAGATAAATGCATCAAGGAGATTGAATAAAAATAAATCCAAAATTACCACTACAAAATCAACACAACATGAAACATCAAGTACACAGATCTGAAATGATGCAATTTCAACAATAAGAACATAGTTACAACATAAAACAACAATTACACATCACCACTACAAAAATCAACACACTATGCAACACAACATACAACTCCAAATAACAAAGTTAACTGCACATTTTATATTCAGTGTCCAAAATCACCACTTCCTAAAATGGCCGCTACAAAATCAACACAAAATAAAATAGCCAAATACACATATCTAAAGTCCTGCACAACTTCAACAATAAGGACATTCTAGACATTTATATTCATAGTCTAGTTCATGGGAAAAAGTATTTTCTAAGAAAATTTTTTATTCCTTCGAAATAAATGCAATAGCAACATTTGCTCTTAGAAGTCTACAATCGTTCTGATGAATGAATAGAGTTGTGCCATTGATGATAGAATATATGTATCCCATCATGAAAATATCACAATCTAAGCTCCTGCACAAACAAGTGAGCTTACGACTCTTCTCGAGATCAAAACCAAGTTTGATCCGGAGGAAAGGGGAATATGCTTCAAATATCTCGAACTCTCCCTCTCTATGTTGAAGAACTTCGCCAAGATCTACTATCCTCTCTAAAATTTGTGATTTACTCTTCGTAGGGACAGCACATCGCCTAAATTTCAGATGCCCTACATATAAGTCCTTAGGCTTGTATTTATAAGCTTTGGATGCATTGTTTTCGGATAAGAATTGTTGATTCAACCTTTTCCTTAGTTAATAATCGCTTAACCATATTTAGAGATAGCTTTAAAATAGTTAGGAAGGCTCTAGAGTAAAAGAATCCTGAGAAAACTATCGAAAAACACGTTTTGGGTGTTTCTGGGCGTGAGCCACCCTAAGTGGCTAGAAACTGTGCGAGCCACCCTATGGTGGCTCGGCCTTGGCTGAGCCACCTGTCCTTGGCCGAGCCGTTTTGATGCGACTCGGTAGCCAGGGGCTTTTCTGGTTCGGTCTTGTTAGGCATTTACGTGCATTCCATCGTTTCGCTAACTTGTACGCTTCACCTATTCGCTTTATGCATTTTGTTAACTTGGAGGTGGCTGACGAGTGTGCGGGTCACTTAGAAGTAGTCGGTGAGCGCGCGAGCCACTTGGAGGTGGCTGATGAGCGCATGGGTCACTTGGAGGTGGCCGGTGAACATGCGAGCTATTTGGAGGTGGTCGGTGAGCACGCGAGCCACTTAGAGGTGGCCGGTGAGCACACGGGCCACTTGGAGGTAATGAGCGCGCGGGCTACTTGGAGGTGGCCGATGAGCGCGCGAGCTACTTGAAAGTGGTCAATGAGCACGCGGGCCACTTGGAGGTGGCCGGTGAGCACACGGGCCACTTAGAGGTGGCCGATGAGCACGCGTTCCATTACTTTGCCATTCCGATAGCTTGTTGATATGTCATCAACAGTTCGCCGCTTTGTTATTTCAACAGCTCGTCGCCACGTTATCTGATAGCTCGTCATTTGATGACTCGTCGTCTCGAGCTATGTTCGGGTCCTATAGGTAATTTTTGACACCTACATATTTATATACTAATTATGAGATAATTAAGAGAGTCTCTAGTCAATTTCCATAAATTCAACTAGATGTGCACAAAGGAAACCAAAAATAAAGCATAAAATTATCTACACACTGTAGGCGTCAAAAATTGCCTATAGGTCCCCGCACGCGGCTCGAGATAGAGAAAAGATGATGAACGTCACTACTCAAGTCATAGAAACTCATGTGACGATGACAAATGCATGAAGTGAGTCGACGGACCATACGAAGCAACGGAACTTCAGAATAATGGAAACACGAACTGATCGGGAGCCTCGCGTCGCCTACGAAAGGCGAAGCACCCCTCAGGTCCCATTTATTCCACATATGATTCAATCATAGGATCTTGTAGATTTCATCATTAGCTTTCCAACGTATCTTGAACCACGCAATTCCGAGTTCGGATGACGAATTTACGACGAAAACGGACACAACGCGCGGGATAATGCGCCAAGCCTCGGCGAGACACCAAGAGGTGTCTCAACCAAGGCTTGGCCGAGACACCAAGGGGTGTCTCAGCCAAAACTTGGCCAAGACACCAAGGAGTGTCTCGGCCCAAGCATGGCCAAGACACCCACGGGTGTCTGCAAACCCGAAATGCTGTTTTTGGCAGATTAAAGTTGTTTTTCGATCGTTAACCACCTGGATTTGTTTTAATTGATCTGATATCATCCAAGAATGTGGTTAAGTGGTTATAACTAAAGATAAGAGTGAATCAATCATTCTTATCCGAATACAGGGCTCCTAAAGCCTATAAACACAGCCTCGGGGCCTTCAATTTTGGAGATCTGGAATTCTCGAGCGTTGGTGAAGCCCTGCTAAATTATAGACTAAAGAGCCATGAATTTTAGAGAGGAGGAGGAGACTTCAGTAGATTCTTCAGCATAAAGAAGGAGAGTTTGATAGATCTGCAGCCCGGTTCTTTTCCTTGAGATTACCCCGTTATGGTGATCTCGATAAGAGTGATTATCTCGTTATTGCCGAGATAATTGTTTTAGTTTTTCTTGATTCCTTCGCGAATCAACGAAGCTTCGGATCTGATCTGATCATTTAGTGGTCTACGGATATCAACGTCCCCGTCACAGGCTAAGATCCCACGCAAGCAGAAGACCGATAAACGATCTCTGCGTTTGTTTTGACGAGAATTGTATTTTCATTGTGTAAGAGTCTTATAAAAAGACTATCTTTTTGTATTTTTATTGTAACGACTAAAGTTGTAATGAATACCTCAATGAAGAAACTATTTTTTTCCACAAACAAGATGATGATCACAGTGGGAGCCAACAGTCTCGTCAACGAGGCTGTCGTTCCGCAGCCGATGATCAAGATCCTCGTAGCTGAAGAGGTCGAATACGAGTTCGACCAACAGAAGTTCGAGGGGTACATCTCCTCCTCCTCCTCCAGATCCGCCTCTTCTCCCAAGCGCAGGAAGGTCTCCTCCGCCTGAAAGATCCGCTGGTCTTCAGATTTGACGACTCAAGAAAGTGATCTCCCCGCTACCGCTACTACAGATGCAACTCGTAATGATCCGCCGGCGTCCAATGAAGCCAGATCTATAGATCTAAACTCCTCCGTGATCAAGGACTTAATTGCTGAAGGCGCGCCAACTCTATCAAGGAGAGCACATCAAAGGCAACACCAACGCCTCGCGTGCTAATTCGATAAGGCTTTGGATCAGGTGGACGGACTCCATTACCAAGCAGATCTGGAGTTCAGAAAGCACCAAGTGGCTAAGCTATCTCCATAGCAAGCTTCAAGAATCTCCTCCCAACCACTTACTAACGAATGGGTTAGTGTCAAACGGAACCGTTTCACTCTTGAGGAGCATATTCAGAAGCATCACGCACTTCTTGCGCATGCCCAGATCCTTGTGTGAAAAGCACAAGAAATGCAAAAGGAAGAGGCGGTTAAGAGATCACTGAGATCTAAACAAATTTGGATGCCAAAGGTCAAATCAAAGCCTAAGACAAAAGCAAGCAACGTTGCTCCCCAGCCTTCGTCAACTTCGGATCCCGCTCCTTCTGCCACCACACCTTCGGTGAAACTCTACGGCGACGTGGATCAAGGCAAAGCGGCTATTAAGGAACGCTTGAGACTATTGAAGGAACCCCGAGCAACCATCCAGACTGGGGGTCGTACGCGACATTCTAACAAGTTGATTCCTGTAACTACCCGCGTGGAGATGTCTGCACAAAACCAGGAGCTCGTTAAAATTTTATCCTCACACGGGTGTGATTCCAAACATGTGACTCCTGCTAAAGTCAATAAAGTGCTACCTATTCAGAAGAAGATGTGCCAAACAGACGATATTGTTCCATCTGAGGAATCAAACCAACAGCCGATAGGTTGCTCTAACCACAACGTCGATGAGTTATACTATCGGGCTGGGGGTACGAATAAATCTTGAAAGAGAAGTACCCAAGAAGTGGAATCTCACTATCTGTGTACCAAACTTATCAGGACAGTATTATCAGCGTGTAGCTACCCTAAGACCGCCCTACAGAGGGTCTCGATATTTGAAAGGATCTCCACCAGAACGTCGAATACCAAGCTAAGGCGTCTTCACAAGAGAAGGTCGATCGTTCAAAAGGATGAACTCTCGGAGGTAACCATCAACATGGTCGACAAGGGAAAGTCTGTGAGGGGTACAAATAGCTCGAATCCTAATTTCTCTCCAAGAAGAGAAGTCAGTTCGGGAATCGCCTAACGAATATCTCGGCTCCAGCTAGAAGCCGTCGGACATAGCAATTGCCTGAAAATCCACGAAGGAATCCTGATGATGAACTCTTAGACTCTTGTTCTGCAATCGCCTCCGACGATACAATGTCTAGCGAGGGGCAAGCTCGAGAAGTGTTTATGACCAACACTGAACAAATGACCAAAATCATCGAGGACGCTTTGGCTAAGCAAAAAAGAGAACTTTAAGTTCGAATTGGAAATGACCATGATACGGATAAAGAGCATGACCAAAAAATTCGGGCTCTGTCCAATCAATTTAGTGAATCCAGTTGTCACAATGATGCTAACCGAGCAAACAGCGATTCAGATGTGAATGAACGCATCAATGCTGATAACCCTCCTGTTGACCAGAACGTTGGGGATGGTCCCACCGAAGATGATAATGTCGGGGGTGGCCGTGTTGTTCCTCTCAGAAATCATCCAAAGCATGATACAGAGGAGGAAGAAAAGATGAAGGACCTCGAGAGCAAAATTAATGCTCTGATGACTGCTCAAGAGGTAAAGAGAACTGGTATTTCATGTCCTTACACGAGAGAGTGGGAGTCAACCCCGTATCCGGCCAAGTTCAACTTGATCAACTTCATGTCGTTCGACGGGAAGGGCTCCCCTACTCAACATCCGATCTACTTTAAGTCCCACTTGGGAATGATCTCCGGCAATGAAGTCTTAATAGTTCGGTCATTTGTCGGCACCCTTCGCGGGCCTGCCTTCGATTGGTACCGCCGTCTTAAGCCTGGAAGCATCAACAACTGGGACGATATGGAGAGCTCATTCCTCAGTAATTTCTTTGACGACGACGCCAAGATATCCATCAGGATACTCTTTGAGGAGAAACAGGAAGACGAAGAGATGGTCAACGACTTTGTTTTCAGAATAAAGTGATGAACTGCTGAGATCCAATCACGGAGGACTTTATCCTCCAAACATGTCATAACAACCTATCTATTGAGATATTGGAAGTTATGGGAGTCTCACCATCCAACACATGGAAAGAGTTGAAGACGCACGGAGAGCAGACCGAACACTTCCTCAGAAGGAAGAAAGCCGAGAGAAGCCAACCAACGGCTAACTCTCCGAACTCAAGATTCGTCTCCCGTGGTAAAGGAAAGACACATGCAGTAGTCGTTGACGTTAATCAGACGTCGCAATAGCAACCCTAAAGACAGCAGAAGACTTCAGGTCCGAGACTCCAAAAAAAGTACTCCTTTAAGAAAGAAGATGTTCCAACCATTTTCGAATCCCTCCTTGAGAACAACAAGATCAAGCTACTACCTATCGCAAATCAGGAGGAAGCTGACAATACTGTGGATCCAAAATACTATGCTTACTACAGGAGGATCATTCATCCCACCAAGGCTTGCTTCCGCTCTCAAGAATAGCATCCAAACCTTGGTTGAAGCTGGCGTCATAACGCTCAATTAAGTCGAATGAACACTCTGAAGAGTATACGAGTATAAACTGCTTCTCAAGACTCCGACAAGTATAAGAGTATAAACTGCTCCTTCCAAGACTCCGACAAGTATAAGAGTATAAACTGCTCCTTCCAACACTTCGAAGAGTATACAAGTATAAACTGCTTCTCAAGACTCCAATAAGTATAAGAGTATAAACTGCTCCTTCTAAGACTCCGACAAGTATAAGAGTATAAACTGCTCCTTTTAAGACTCCGATAAGTATAAGAGTATAAATTGTTTCTTCCAATACTCCAAAGAGTATACAAGTATAAACTGCTTCTCAACACTCTGAAGAGTATACGAGTATAAACTGCTTCTCAAAACTCCAAAGAGTATACGAGTATAAACTGCTTCTCAATACTCCAACAGGTATATAAGTCTAAATTGTTTCCTTTCTTTCGCAGGAAGTTCCTGGAGAATGTCATGCCTAGTATTCTTAAGGATAACCCGATCATCCAACTAAGTATAATGTTAGACCCGGTTTTGCAAAAGAAGCTGGGGGTGGATGATTCATGTAACGGGAAGTTCCCGGAAGAATGCTACATAAAATTTTCTTAAGGATAACTTGATCATTACGAACAAAGTGATAAACACTAAACTCCCACTATTTTGATTTAGAGATAAATACATAAAGTTATTTGGGTTCAATGATATAAAAAATTTGGATTTATAGATAAATAGGGGTAAACAATTAGGCCTAGAAATAAAAATTGGTGCTCACTTAACTAGTCAAATCCCTATAGAATCAAACATTGTTTGTTATTGTAATTTGAAAAAGTATAAGAAAATATTATTTTATTCAACTTAATTCCATTTTATTCTCATTCCGCAACTAAAATGGAGCTGAATAAGATATCCTACATTACATTAGTCCACTTCCCATACTCGAACAACTATAGCTTGAAGCGGCACGAGCATACAGGAAGGAAAAAGGAAAAAAAGGAGAAAAAATCTTCTCCAAAGCCTATTATTAAAATGGGGTTTCTCTCTTTAAACCCAAAGTTTTACTCCCGCTTATTTAAAAACTCACTCACTTTTATAAGCATCCATACACCTGAAAGTAATCCTATCACTTATTTGTAAACTCATTCTCCCAAATATTACCTTCCTGTACACTGTATTTGAAAAAGATAAAAATAATTATAATCCCTCTTTCACACAGTAAGCTATTATTGATCCCATTCTTTAAAAATCCCTAACCAAATTTTATTAATCACCACTAAATCCCTTGACGACCGCCTCTGAGTTCACCGATGACAAGCAAATCTCATTCGTGGAATTTGAGATTATCGCATCTAGTGACCCTCGCATGCTCTAGAAACTCTATACACATATTGCTCTAGTTGATCGCTTCTTGTTTCCTTTGCCAACCACCGGTGAGTTCCATCAGAGCCTAGCAAACATCTAACGTGCCTCCAAAAACTCTTATAGACCCTGATCCCCTTCGTCCCTCGATCCCCCTCATCGGAAGCATGTTCATAAAACCACGGCTGCTAATTTCTCAGTCATGAGTTCTCAAACATTGATGGACAAGAAGTTTGAGGTAATTTTTTATCATATTTTATTTCCTTTTTTGTAAATTTTTTTGTCTATGAGAGAAAAGTTGAGAATTTTTGTAAATGTTGTATCCTTTCAGGTTGTTCACGAGATGGACTTGGGAACCTTTTGGTTCAATGATTGGTGCTCTAGGTAGATGTTGATAACTATGGTGATTTTGTTGGAGTTCTATTATTACTTTCTTGATGCGACATTTGCTACATGCCGCGCAAAGTAATTGTTGTTGCTAATATTTTGTAAAAAGTTGGTTGATTTTGGGAACATTGTATACAACATCACATGTTTACATTCTCAGAAAAAAAAACTAATTTTATATTTACCACTAAGTTCTAGAATTTTTAGAGACCATAAAGAGTTATATTTTATCAATAAAGAGCTATACCACGATCATAGAAAGCTATACTTTGGCATAAAGAGCTATACTTTTATGATAAGGTGCTACACTTTACTGTAAAGAACTATACTTTTTTAAAAACTAGAAAATTAAGAGTGGATCTCTCGTCAACATGAATAATTGATCAAATAATACATTGTATACATCATCACACGTTTACATTGCTCAAAAAATTAGATTTGATGTATTACACAAAGTTTTAGAATTTTTAGAGACCATAAAGAGGTATACTTTATCAATAAAAAGCTATCCTACGGTCATAAAGAGTTATACTTTGCATAAGGAATTATACTTTCATGATAAGATGCTACACTTTACTATAAAGAGCTATATTTTTTAAAACTAAAAAAATTAGAGTGAACCTCTCGTCGACATGAATAATTGATCAAATAACACATTGTATACGTCATTACATATTTACATTGCTCAGAAAAAACTGATTTGATATATTTCACAAAGTTGTAGAGTTTTCAGAAACTATAAAGAGCTATACTTTATTAATAAAAAGCTATACTACAGTCATAAAGGGATATACTTTAACATAGGAGCTATACTTTACTATAAAGAGCTATACTTTTTCAAAAACTAGAAAACTAAGAGTGGATCTCTCGTCGACATGAATAATTGATCATACAACACATTGTATACAACATTACACGTTTACATTGCTAAAAATTTGATTTGATTTATCACTAGTTTTTAGAATTTTTAGAGATCATAAAGAGTTATACTTAATCAATAAAGAGCTATACTACGATCATAAACAGTTGTACATTGTCACAAAGAGTTATACTTTCATAATAAGGAGCTACACTTTATTGTAAAGAGCTATATTTTTCAAAAACTAAAAATTTGAGAGTGGACGTCTCGTCAACATGAATAATTGATCAAATAACGTTGTATACATCATCACACGTTTACATTGCTCAAAAAAATTAATTTGATATATTCCACAAAATTTTAGAAATTATAGAGACTATAAAGCGCTATGCTTAATCAATAAAGAACTATACTACAGTCATAGAGAGCTATACTTTAGCACAAAGAGCTATATTTTCATGATAAGGTGTCACACTATACTTTTCCAAAAACTAAAAATTAAGAGTGTACCTCTCTTCCACAATAATAATTGATCAAACAACTTATTGTATACATCATCACACATTTACATTGCTCAAAAAAATTAATTTGCTATATTTTACAAAGTTTCAGAATTTTCAGAGACCATAAAGAGCTATACTTAATCAATAAAAAGTTGTATTACAATCATAAAGAGGTGTACTTTGGCATAAAGAGCTATACTTTCATGATAAGGTGCTACACTTTATTGTAAAGAGCTATATTTTTCCAAAAATTTTAAAATTAAGAGTGGACGTCTTGTCAACATGAATAATTGATCAAATAACATATTGTATACATCATCACACATTTACATTGCTCAGAAAAAACTAATTTGATATATTCAACAAAAACTGATTTGATATATCCCATAAAGTTTTAGAATTTTCAGAGACCATAAAGAGTTATACTTTATCAATAAAGAGCTATACTATGGTCACAAAGAGCTATACTTTGGCATAAAGAACTATACTTTCATGATAAGGTGCCACATTTTACTATAAAGAGCAATTCTTTTTTAAAAACTAGAAAATTAAGAGTGGACCTCTCATCGACATGAATATTTGATCAAACAATACATTGTATACATCATCACACGTTTACATTGCTCAGAAAAAATTAATTTGATATATTTCACAAAGTTTCAGAATTTCTAGAGACCATAAAGCGCTATCCTTAATCGATAAAGAGCTATACTACGGCCATAAAGAGTTATACTTTGCATATAGAGTTATACTTTCATGATAAGGTGCTACACTTTACTATAGAGAAGTATACTTTTTCAAAAACTAAAAAATATATCAAGCACATAGAAGATTTGAACAAAGTCGGGATTTGAACAAAGTTGCAACTTAATTAACCAAGAAGTGGTCAAGAAATTATAGAACCTTTAAAGCATTATTCATATATATCAACTGTTAGACCCTAGAGGGGGGGTGATTAGGGTCTTATGCTAATCTAATCCAGTTATATATCAATTAAAACTATTAACAAGTTATCCTAGCAAGATTGAAATACAATAAGATAAATGAGCTAGGATAAGCAATATGAACAATAAAATATATCCTATCAAAGAGATATACTATGAGATATATATGCAAGGATATGAAACTAACACAAGGGTAAACAAAATAAAACAAGATAGTGGATGATATAACTAATGAGACAATGACGAAATGAGCAATAAGCACAAATAAGAATAAACGCCAAAGCACACTCAAATACAATCAATGATCACGGAGTTCGGACCTTCCGTCCTACGTCTCCGCTCCCCACTCCCGGGGAGAAATCCACTATCACGATCGGATTTTCTACGCTCACCCGAATAACGTTTACAACCACACTATGTCGGTTTTCAATGCTCACTGATCAATGTACACAATCACTCACAATGTCGGTTTTCAACGTTCACCGATCAATGTATACAATCACTCACAATGTCGGTTTTTAACGTTCACCGATTAACGTATACTCCTTACACTCGGTTTTCTAGCTAACCGAAAACTTTACAATCTCACAATTGTAACAAATAATAAATTTGTTCTCTACAATAGATGAGAACTCAATATAGCTTACTCTAAATTGTTATAACTCCCCACAACCCAAATTATACTATGAATGTAAATACAATAAGCTCAACGGTTGTGTGTGTAAGCAATGAGAAAATAAAATCAAATCTAAACTCAATATAAAAACTAGCTTTAAAGAATGATAATCAAATAACTAAGCAACATGTAAAGCTAGATAGAGTTTAGAAAACTTCTCCAATAAATGACAAGAGAGAGAGATGGATTGAAGCTCAATTATCAATGAATTGATCTCCACTTTCTCTTGTAGAATTCTTCACAAACCAAACCCTTAAACAAACTTAAAACCAAACTTAAACTCTTTTAAAACTTATTTAAAACATTTCTAGGGTTTCTCTAAGAACTGAGGTATAAGGGGGTATATATATAAAACCCCAAAGTCAAGATAAAGCCAAGAAAAGACCAAAAAACCAGCTCAATAACGGCTCTGGAAACTAGCCGTTGGAGCAGATTTGACAATGCGGCGGTCGACCGCGAAGGTCATCAAAGCAGAAAAAACTTTCAGAGAGTTCGACGGTCGACCGTGGCGGTCGACCGTGGGAATTTTTAGCTTGACGGTCGACCATCACGGTCGACTGCGAAAGTTTCTGCTGCCCACTCAGAGAAAAACATAGGCGCGGTCGACCGTGGCGGTCGACCGCAAACTGATACAAAATATTTTAGGTTTGAAAGTGAAATGTTGATTTTAAAACCCTGTTTAAAATATCAAATAAATTCCAAAAATTATGAAACTTTAGAAAATGATTGTAGGCATGATAATAAACATGCTACAAAAACTGGTTTTCAAAAAAGACTTCCCAAATAAAAAATATTATTATTTTGCAAAATAGTCCAAAACATAAAAATGTGAACACATGAATTTTGACATTTTAGCTTAACCATGTTTTGAAACAATACAAAATAAATTTATAGACTTGAAGAAAGATGTAAATAATTATTATGAAGTCTATAAACAATGAATGTAGTATTTTATCAAAAAAACACATATAATGCACTAAAACATGATTTCATTGAACTAAATAAAATTGATATTGATGAAATCATATATATGCATATAAGTATGAAATAAAAATATATTTTCTAATTATATTAAATTGTTTCATATTAAAACTTAAAAACTATCAAACCAAAACATATATGTATATATATAACTATATATATACAAAACCAAAACGTGTATGTGTGTATATGATTGAGCTTAAAGTACTAACACACATAATATAAACTCCTAAACTAAATTACCCAAGCTTGATGAAGGTCTTCAATGAGCTCAACTTGGTACACTTGCGGATGAAGCTTGTAATTGGATCTTTAACTTGATAGCAAGGCTTCACTCCACTATTCCGCCAACCTCTATTGGATATGATCGTGAATGCGCAATTCCATCCATCCTCCAATATATTGTTTGTCTATAATAAATAGAATTATACAAACACTAGACAAATAACATTAGAAGTAAATTGTTTGTTAAACATCATCAAAACAAGAAGGCCAATATCAACCACTAAACAATCAAGTACATAGCATTAAACTGGTGTACAACAATTCCAAGATCAATTGATAAATGCATCAAGGAGATTGAATGAAAATAAATCCAAAATCAACACAACATGAAACATCAAGTACACAGATCTGAAATGATGCACTTTCAACAATAAGAACACAATTACAGCATGAAACAATAATTGCACATCACCACTACAAAAATCAACACACTATGCAACACAACATACAACTTCAAATAAAAAAGTTAACTGGACATTTTATATTCAGTGTCCAAAATCACCACTTCCTAAAACCGCCGCTACAAATTCAACACAAAATGAAATAGTCAAGTACACATATCTAAACTCCTACACAACTTCAACAATAAGGACATCCTAGGCATTTATATTCATAGTCTACTTCCTGGGTAAAAGTGTTTTCTAGCAAATTTTTTTGATTCCTTCGAAATAAATGCAATAGCGATCTTTGCTCTTAGAAGTCCACAATCGTTTTGATGAATAAATAGAGTTGTGCCATTGATGATGGAATATATGTGTCCCATCATGAAAATGCCACAATCTAATCTCCTGCACAAACAAATGCCACAATCAATGATTACATAATAAAATAATGATATTTAAAAAAACTACACTAATACTTTTTAAGTTACGGTCATACACATCATGTTGAAGAACCTGTCGGGTTTTTATACTATACCCATGCTTATTTCCTATTTTCCATTCATCCTTAATGCAAGCAGGGAAATTGTTCATAATATATACACCTCTGCACGTTCCTACTAACCAACAACAATTATGTTCATAATGTGCATATAACTATATGTGTATGATTGTCTTTTAAATTTTTTTTAAATGAAGAGTACAACATAAAGAAAGGGATAACAACAACTCAGAGAATCCTTGTTTCTACTTTCTTGTTGGAGTTGATACAGCTGTTTTTATGTTCTACTTGTGTTTACATGGTTTTTTAGAGAAGTTCATTGAAACCTCAAAATGCTTTATTACATACGATTCCAAAAATTATCAAAAAACTTGTGTATATATATACATATTATTGGAGTTTTATATCTAGAAAGAAAAACTAGTTATATTACCAATATATTATACTTTACACAGTATAAGTGTTAACCAAATACAAAAGAAACTGACACACTGCATAAAGTTTATGTACACTTATTTGTAGTATTTGATGCATGTCTTCGAATAGATTTTTTTTCTATTCCATATAGACCTCTGTTCTAGCTCTACATATTCTTTTTACATAATTGTCATTCTTTCTTCAATAATTTTTCCATGAATCTAATCACTGTTATTTCATAATTGACTCTTGCCTAAATATAGTCTTTTTTGACAAGTATATCAGTATGCTCTATTCTGAAAATGTAAAAGAATCATCCTAATATTAACAAATTAAAAATATTGTATATAATAGTATACGTCAATGACAACGGCAACTTTTTTTTTTTTTGGTCAATGAAAAATTTTATTCACTCACCAAATATGAAAAGTTATGTACATCAAGTTACTCAAAAACAGAGATATCAACTATATAGACATTTTGCCTAAAAAATATGTAACTCAAAAAGCAAAATCATCAAAACCTTTGTATCAACTATAGTGAGAGGAGCCTATGTTTGTCTTCAGCAGGTAGTGGATAATTGAGAGATATAGTCAATATATCCACTTTAATTTTCCTAATCAGCTGATCAATATACCTGGCCTTTCCCTTGAAGATTCTGTTATTTCTTTCACTCCAGATATTGTAGATTGCAACCGAAAAAGCCAATCTCTTGATTCTTTGTGTGATGCCTTTCCCTCTCAACCTGGAAGTATACCAGTCCAAAAGCCTATGCCAATCAGTTGATCTCCATTTAAACTGTAACCAATCCATAACACTATTCCAAATTCTGTTTGAAAAGCTGCAGTCAAAAAATAAGTGGTTTCGGCTCTCATTACTAGAACCATCACACAGGCAACACAGATTATTCTGTATGACTCCCCATCTAATAAGCCTGTCTTGTGTTAAAAGTTTGTTCTGCACTGATAGCCAAGTTATAAAAGAGTGTTTAGGGTAACTCAGCTTCTCCCATACTGTCACATACCAGTCAGCTTTTGCTGTAGTTGGGAATAGAGCAGTGTATAGGTTAGAGAGATGAACCCTTGAGTTTTTGGAGCAAGAAATAATTTTCTGTTTCAGATTATCAATTCCCCCCCAGGCATTCAACACATTATCCCTGACTTTTAACAATTGTCTCCACATCCATGAATCACTAGATTTTGCAGATACATGCCAGATATCCCTGTTTTTCAGATAATTTTCATGGATCCACTTGATCCACAGGGATTCCTTATTCATATGAATGTGCCAAATAGCCCTCAACGCAGTTGCAATACTCCATTGAGTTGCTGAGAAGATCCCCAGCCCCCCAAGCTTTTTATCAGTGCAAACACTTGTCCAGTTCACAAGGGGAATTTTGAAAGCCTGATCAGATTTACCCCATAGGAAATTTCTACAAAGTACATCAATTTGACGAAGAACTTTGATTGGAAGAATATAGCAGGAAGTCCAGAATATCTGAATACCCAGAATAACACTTTTAATTACTTGCAGCCTACCAGCATATGACAGCTTCTTGTGTAACCATGTCTGAAACTGGCCTGATATTTTCACAAATAGGGAGCTACAATCCATGTATGACATTCTTTTGCATATGAGTGGCAAACCAAGATATCTGATAGGAAAATTCCCCTCAGGAAACCCCAAACAGTTTCTGATAGTATCCTTTGTAGATTCATCAACTCCACCATAAAAGATAGAGCATTTGGAAGGATTTGCCTCTAAACCAGATTTTGCCCCAAAGTCTTTGACACATTCATAAATTTTGTGCACTGAATAAGAATCCCCTTTGGTAAATAGCAGTAGATCATCAGCAAAAATTAGATGGGAGATATTGAGCTTCTTACATTTAGGATGGTATTTAAAATTTCTGTCATTTTTCAGCAGAGCAATGCTTCTGGAGAGGTACTCCATCGCAAGAATGAACAGGTAGGGGGATAGGGGGTCACCCTGTCTTAACCCTCTTTCACCCTTGAAATACCCATGTAAAGATCCATTAAGAGAAATGGAGTATTTAGGGGATGAGATGCAAACCATAATCCAATCAATGAATATCTGAGGGAAGCCCAAGCCACTGAGTAAGTGCTGTAAGAAGCTCCAACTAACAGTATCAAAGGCTTTCTTAATATCTATGTTGATCATGGTCCTTGGTGACACATGTTTCCTCCCATAACCCTTAACCAATTCATGAGCTAACAAAATGTTATTGGTGATTTGTCTACCTTTCACGAAAGCACATTGAGCCTCATTGATAATACATCCCATAACAGACTGAAGTCTATTAGCTAGGATTTTAGATATGAACTTATAGAGGCAGTTACAACAAGAAATGGGACGAAAATCAGCAGGAGTTTTAGGGCAATGCACCTTGGGAATCAATGCAATATAAGTGGAGTTAACTGCACCCAGAAGCTTTCCAGTTCTGAAAAATTCTTCAACTGCAGAAATAACCTCATCACCAATAATAGACCATGCTGATTTATAGAAAGATGCACTATACCCATCAGGTCCTGGGGCTTTGTTGTCAGGCATAGAGAAAACTGCTGCACGAATTTCATCTTTTGAAATTGGCTGAGATAAGTACCTAGCTTGGGCATCAATCAGACAAGGGCCACTTTGAATTACTTTGATGTCTGGTGCAGAAGTTGGAATAGCAGTGCCCATGAGATTCTTGTAATATGAAATAAATTCATTTACAATCCCTTCTCGATCAGTAATTTTTTCACCCAAATCATTATAGAGGATTAACACTCTGTTGTGATGCCTGTTGTTTTTGATGGTAGAATGAAAAAAATTTGTATTTCTATCCCCATGAACACTCCAGGCAATCCTTGATTTTTGCTGGTAGAAGGATAGTTCACACTCCATGAGTTTATTGCATGAAGAGATCCCATTCTTTTCTTGATTTATGAGTATGGAGTTGAGAGGGTCAGACTGCAACTTTATTTGAACTTCCTCCAATGTTTTCTTTGCTCGTTGGACTTGCTCACTAATATTGTAGAAATGCCTTTTATTTAACTCCTTCAAAGAACCCTTCAAATTCTTCAGCTTTGAGAAGACAGAGAACATCTTGCATCCATTAATAGGAGTTTTCCATACTGCTGAAACTGAGGGTAGAAAATCCTCATGCTTTGTCCACATTTTAAAAAATTTAAAAGGCTTTTTCCCCTGCAAATTATCTTCATAAACTGAAACATGAGCAGGAGAGTGATCAGAAAACATAGGGAGCAAAAACTCAACATGACTAGAGTTATAGCTGTGCATCCAATGATCATTTACTATAGCCCTGTCCAGCCTACTCCACACTCTAGTGCTTGAGTCTTGTTTATTATTCCAGGTATAGAAACAACCAATAGTCTTGAGATGAGTGAGATGGCAATCTTCAATAAAATGGTTGAAATCTCTTGTTTCAGCATCAGTCAACAGAACACCCCCCAGTTTCTCATCATTGCTTAGAACAGCATTAAAGTCACCACATAGAAGCCAAGGCTCATTGCCAATTGATTGCTGAATCTGAGAAAGTTCTGACCACAGAGCCTTTCTATATTCCAGATGGTTGTATCCATAAACAGAAGATATAATACAATTGAACCTACCATCAACAGATTTGATTTTGCATGTAATTTGCTGAGGAGATGAATTAATGATCTGAACATCCAGGATATTTGGATTCCACAGAGATAGGATTCTAGCTTTCTCAGAGTTATTTGCATTAGAGCACCATTTCCATTTTTTCTCTATTTTTTGCATTATATCTGATATACTTGAGATCTTAATCTTTGTTTCAAGAAGATACAGGAAAGAGAGATTGTATTGCATTAGATGGTGTCTAACCAAATGTTGCTTAGAGGATTTGTTTAATCCTCTAACATTCCAAAAGGATAAATTCATAGTGCTATCCCCCCCTATCAATTGTAGAGGGATCAGCATCATTCACCTCAGTTAGCAAAGATGAGAAAGGATTTACAGGCAAGGGATTCATCACCTTATTACTTTTTTGTATATGAGCCAAGGATGCAGCAGCAAGTGAAGGATTGATTCTAGAGTTTGGTCTATGTACAACATGTACAAACCCTCCAGTATTAGATCCTGAATTATTTTCCCCCTGCATATCTTGAACTGTCTTTGAGACATGCACAACCTGCTCAGCTGATTCTACATCTCTTTCTTCCAATTCTTGAGAAGGAACATGAATATTGTTTCTGCTTATATCTTGCTGCATGTTAATACTGTCCTGACTCCTCATACTGCCAGGGTTGCTCCCTTTAAGAACCTGACCAGTCACTGCATTTAGCTTAGGAACCCATTTCTGAATTACAGGCTTCCTTCTACAGTTTTGAGTATCATGACCAACCTGTTTGCAATGATCACACCATCTTGGTTTTAGCTCATAGATGATCTTCTGATTATATTGCTTACCATTTGGACCATTCACTGTAATCTGATCAGGAAGAGCAGTGGGTAGTTTCACTTCAATTAACACCCTAGCATAGGCCAATCTCTGCCTATTTGCAGTTAGTTTATCTGTAGCTATAGGCCTACCAATTAAACTTGTAATTTTGCTAATTCCCTTCTCATTCCACAAATTCAGCTTTAGAGCAGGTAACTGTATCCACATAGGATAGATGCATTCATTTACTTTTTCAAAATCCTCACTCAGGGACCAAACTTTTAACAACAGTGGTCTCGAGCCAAAAAACCAGGGACCATTGGCTAAGATTTCGTTCATTTCCTCCTTATTCCTGAATTTGAATAGATACACTCCAGCTTTTAACAGGCAGATTTCTGGGATTGCAAGATGTGCCCAGACTTTTTTAATAAAGTTTTCCATAGCTTTAAATTTGATATTAATGCCAAGAACTTGTCCAACAAGCGAAAATTTCCAAATGGAGGCACCTTCATTCCACTCCTCCTCATCAAATTTTACTGAATCATTTTGTTCTGAGGGAACATAGCATAGATCCATTCCACTGCCTAATTTTCTATTATCTAAAAAAAGGCTAGCCCAGTTTTTCTTTGTTGCATCCCCAGGGGAAAGAACTTTCCCATCATCTTTATTTTCTAATGAAACAGTGGTGCTCACTACTACAGGATTATTATTAGGAGCTTCAATCTCATTTGATAGTAAAATAACAGGTTCAAGATTAGAGTTTAATGAATTCTTTTCAACCGAGATAGCCTCAATAAAATCGTTTTGCTTAGAAGATGATCTAGCATCAAATTCAACTTCATCGGCCCAAGAGACCTTACCAGAGTTAGCAGATTCATAGATCCGACGCTCTTGAACTCCGATCACTCGAGGGGAGACCTGATTCAGACTAGATCCACAAGCAGCATCCTTCAAAATGTCCGAGATAAGCTTCTTGCATTTCTCTCCCTTTGGGCCCGTTGACCCCATAAAATCCGAGAAATCACCATCATCTTCCATAGATCCAGCATCAGACTGATCAATTTGATGAATAGAACTCGAACTTGAAGCACTAAAACCAATATTTAGAATTTTTTTCCCATTATTCCTCCTTTTTTTGCCATTTTAGCCACGGCGGGAGAGCGCAAGATAGCAGGGGAAAATCGCCCTCTATCATGCGCCTAACAGACACCGCCCTTAATGTTATGACAACGGCAACTTGATTACTTAAAAACACAAGAAATATATGACGACAAGTCTTCCAATTCAATACAGCGGGGCAATCTTTCACAAGGGAACCAAGCATTCAAAGAAATTAATAAAATTCATGAGATGATAATAATTTTAGAGAAATTAAAATTTACTTACTTAGTAGCCTTAATCTTCGATTGGGAAGAACCCCTCGATTTACTTATGCTAGACATCTCCACGGCCTATCGACAATAATTTTTAAAATATAAAATAATTATTATGAATCTCCCAGCCGAGGCTCGGTTCCTTTATAAATCAGAAAAATTATTTATTAACGGACAAATTTACCTAAAAATTCCTCTGCGACTGTGGTCTTTTCTCCTTCGCCGGAAAGTTGAAATTAGCTCGTCGCGATGCACCAAATAAGAGCGAGAGAGCCGTGTGATGCCAAAATAAGAGCAAGAGGGTGTGTTAATGCAAACTAGAGAGATTAAGGATAATTATTTTCAAGAATTTTGAGATCGATTTGGGGGTTTTGAGGTTTGAGAATCGCTCGTAGGACTCTATGGGGATCGCTCTATTTGAGAAAGTGAAATGGATGAGAAAGAGAGGAAGAGACCGGTTATATTTGGGAATGAATGGTAGTTTTGGAATTTTTAATTTATTGGATAAATACTGTATAAAGAATGAGGGTATATATTATACGTATTGGGTTTAAAAATAATTGAGATGAGATATATTGGGTGTATTGTGTTTAGAAAAGTGGATGGGTTTTTAAATAAGTGGGGGTAAACTTTTGGGTTAAAAGAAAGAAACCCCTATTAAAAATTCCATCATCACTCTGAACTAGTCTGTAATCTAATCTTCTTTCATAAACTAAATGGTAAATTTAAAATAATCCTTTTCATCTTTACTTTTCATAGCACTTAACAATCTCAATTTCACAAGGAAGAGAGGGAATATATAGTTGTAATTTATCCTTCTCAAAAAGGGGGAGGGGGGGGGAGGGGGGGCTACTATAGATACAAATGGAGAAGGTTAACATGCATATATAGGTCACAATTAATGATAATTAAGTACTTAAACTAGCATCCATCAATCCTGGCAACACAACTCATTGTCCTCCCAATCTTCGTCCCCCCACCATAATACTCCTCAGAACTCTTTCTCCTCTGAGAACTCTTCTTGGCAATCTCCCTCATTGCACCAGCCAAGGACAACTTCGGATTAACCCTCACCGTCCCATTAAACCTCTTACATAATTCTCCATGAGACTCCAAAGCTTCTTCCATCGAAATTTGATTCGAAGCTCGTCTGATCTTTTCTTTAACTGCCTCAGCGCAGAGTCCGCAGACCCATTTGTTGCAGAAGTAGGACTTGATTCGGGTGATGTAGGTTGGTGTGCAGTCTTCGGAGACTCCGCAGCATTCGCAGTTGATTGCTTGTTCTTCATCGATGGTGGTGATTTGCTGATTTGGATTTTTGATATCAGGGATCAGGGATGATGTGTCGGAGTAAACTCTTCTAAGAGATTGATCTTTCTGAGAGAACAATAGTAGGATTAATAATTAGAATGAGAATATGACACACGGTAGTTTGTCTACACGTAATGATATATATCCATGCATGCACGATAATGAAAAAAAAACTTCCGAGAAGTCGCTTCTGCTGCACGGTTAGCTTGAGGAAGATTACATAGAAAAAAAAAGGAGGAAAAAAATGAGTTGAGATAGACTACTATTAGTAGAATGTTATGTTTACTAACCATTTAAGTTTAAAATTTGGATTTTCTTTAATTAATGCTGTCAAATGTTATATAACACATCAAATATATAAAATCTCAGAGTGACTTTAATTTATATTTTTCAGGTATCATATGTTGTCAAAATTAATGTTTCATAATTTCCATAAAGTGTATTAAGTTTTGTCTCTCGATACACGAATATAAAGACGTCAGGTGTCATCGAAAATTTTGTGTGAAATATAGTCCATGTCTATTATGTTACATCCAGTGGCATGCATCTTCAATTTGGAGATCCAAAGTTATGATTTTGTTTGATAGTTTCCACTTCCTTGCATGTATCAATAGAAGACTAGCTCAACTCGGAAAGAGGGGGAAAAAATAAGGAAAAAAAAAATCTGACAAGTATATCTCAGGTCGAGGATACCTTGGCAAGAAAACTAGCTAGCTAATTAGCACAATAAATTGATTTCAGATTAATTAAGATTTAATCAACGAGTAGAGTTAAAACTCAACCTCTATTTAATTTTCTTAATGTAACAGTATTACGAGTAGGGTGATCAAGTTACCTTTGGTGGAGGACTGTGTGATTCCGCCATAACTTGTTTGGGCTGCATGACAACTTCTTGAAATAATTAGTGGAACCTCTCTCTCTCTCTCTCTCTCTCTCTCTCTGCATATGGTTTGCTTGTCTGCATGCCCTTTTAATTTATAGCCAATCAATTAAAAGTACCCAAAAAAGAAATGAGTATATTAATTAGAAAGAAACCTAGGAGTTGGTAGGGTCATTAAAATCAAAAGCAGGAGAACGTGATACAGTAGCCTTAGGCCTTAATTGCTAGGATATGTAGAAATCAATTGGAGAGGGAGATCATAAAGCATCATTTTAGTAGTTAGAGTGCCTTTATTTGCTATTAAATGTTGCAACAGTTGCAACTATAGAGTCTACAACTGGGGAAGTTAATCGATGATTGATACGAAGCTGAGGGCAACATCCTCCAATGGGAGAAGTGGTTTTTTTTTAAGAGAGGAAAGCTTAGAATGTCTAAACTTGTCGAGATCATGGATTTGGTCATCACGAGCTAGGGGGGTTCTTCCGATTGAGACGTAGGAGGTTGTAAGTTTTCATATAAAGAGTTTGAAGGGACCACTTATCTACTACGTGCATGGGAAAAGAAGGGTGGTGTTCCTTTTGTTGATGATTTTTAGGATGATATATATATCTTCAATATAGCTTCTATATATATATATATATATAAAAATTTACTAGATCTGCAATTAATGATGTAAAAAAAATACTTGATTAGTTTAGTAGAGTTACTACAAGTTCTAATTCTCTTGATGAAGGCCTATCAAATTACATAAGACAGGAGTTTGTCCGGTGTCCAAGTCTCGAACTTCCAATTGCGCGCATAAGATCGAATTATCGATATCGATAAAAACCCTAGATTAGCTGCTCTTGTGTCGCTCAACATATGCAATGCAGCGTACCTTCACATTTCTCGTCCGTTTCAAAGCAAAGCTAAAAAGCGCAACAGGTGAGGGATGCCCTCAACCCTGAAAGTTGTCTTGAGTACAGTTAGAAAAGGGTGCTCATCAGTGTCGAATCCCCTCCATCTATCATTAATTGCCTTAAAAGGTAGGTAGGTTAGAAAAAAGATGGGTGCATGTCAATTTATAGGTATACCAAGGGAAGAGGTAACTGCTATGCTTGGCTAGATTCTGGCTTGATGTTTCACTTGCTGCGATATCTGAAGCAGGCAATATTTAGCTTCGTCTCTTTGCCTACAAACAGTTAGCTATATCTGTTAATTAATTTGCCCATTAATTGCATAATATACTTCTCATCAAGCTACTTAGGTAGATGATATATATACGAGTTTCCCTAGGTAAATATGGTGGGTGTACGGTGTGTATATCTTGAATTTCATGAATGCGCATGAGCCTATGTATTAGTGATGAACATCAAGTACTAAAATCATTAATTTTTTCTTCGACAAAGAAAGATTTCAAGGTTAAAAGGTTTCAGCTAAAATTTAACAGTCCCCATCCACGCGGGTATATAAAGTTGAAATCAGTTTAATTCCATTTAAAATAATCATAATGAATATAAATTTTTTGTAATTAACAAAGTATTTAATATTGCTGCAAATGGACGTATAGCTAATCGGTTCCCATAAATGGATAAGGTTCGAGCTTGTAAAAGGAAAGATGAAGCAAATTGGTCGTCGAGTTGTACTTAGGAGCTACTGTATAGGAAAGAGACAGAACATGATCTGTATCTACTCCTCATTTCATGGGGCGATGCAATATTGAGCTATTCATAGCCACTTGCACTGAACCATTTATTTCGCGTTACAGCGATGTTTAGTGTTACTGCAAATTAATGGCTGCTAAGGTTATTAATTAGTACTAATTAAATTGGATAAGGTTTTCAGTTTGAAGAATGCAACCTTTGAGGAAGCATATTGGCCCAAGTAGTACATGGGAGCTAGGAATTAGGAAAGGGACCAAAGTTTTAAACGTAGCCTGAACCAAGCAGGTCCATATCTGATACATATTCTAGATTACAAAAAAGAGTTACACTTGGCCCCAAAATATATAGGATAAATTTCACAAAACCCTCTCGACTTTGGGGGCTTCTGCAACCCCTTTAACTTAGTAATTTTCACAAGACCCCCATGAATTTTGGATAGTTTCAGAAAAACCCCCCATGGAATTTATAATTAACAGATTTAAAAGCACAAAATGCCTAAGACAACCTTTCTAAAAGAAGGGGATGAAAAATGTAGATATCAACCAAAAAAATGTGGTAATCAGGAGAAGAAAAAAACGTCAAACTTTTTGTGCCATGTGAGGAACAAACATGACGTGTTAAACTTAACAACGGCAGACATGGTAGCAAAGCGAGACAAGGATGCATGGTTTTTCTGGAATTTGCAATGTGATCAGAAGTGTTTTGTGTAACACACCCTAAGTTCAGGGGGTTTCGTGAAATTTACCCAAATATCAATTAAGGTTTGAGAGGAATTTCCACCTTAGCATATGCTTGCACGTCGCTAGACTCTCAGGTGCAACGGAACAGAACAACGAAACTACTACTACTACTAATAATAATAATAATAATACACAGAGATAATAGAGACGGCTCAAGGCATCCGCGTGCAAGAGATATTGATACAAAAGTGTGGTCCCTCTCCAATCCATCGCGACCTAAATTTTCCTTTTAACAATAAGTGGAAAAAGTTCGATCTCATCCTCGTGAGCTACTTCAGCAACCCATAGAGATGATACCAGTTCTCCTTGCAACAAGCAATAAAATGTGAAGTAACGATACACACATGATAAAATGTGATGGATAACTCAAATTATGTACTGTTTTCCGCTGATACAGGTTGTGCACTTAAGGCAAATAACTGCAAATTGTGAGTCTATTGCGAAGTTTACAACAACATAAATTAACCATGAAATGTATAGACCGATCAGAAGCACACAACATATATCCTTAAAATGTGAACCATTTTCATACACGCAGGAAACAACAGGGCAGTTGGGTTTTCTTTTAGCCAGGATGTTAAAAAAGACTGCAACCTTTAAGATTATAAAGATACAGTTCCTCATATCAAAAAAGTACCGAGTAGCTAGATTTATGTATAGGATAATTTAGCTTCCTTTGGTTTTGCTTCCTATGTTTTTGGTTTGAAGTGCATCTAAACAAAGGACCAGTTTATGAACATGAAGCAAATGCAGTGGGCTTCCTCTTCGTCATTCATCACTTTCCAAGCAACTGCCCTCTCATAAGAGACTGGCCTTCCCATACTAGAAACACAGATACCGCCTTGAAAACATGCAAAACCCTGCTACAGAAATAAAAATGTATAGAATTTAAAAGATACCACCTTGAAAACATGCAAAACCCTGCTAAAGAAATAAATATGTATAGAATTTAAAAGAAAAAGCGGTGTAAAAATAAACGGGCAGAAGGTATGAATTTGTTGAGAGGCCACTGCCAAACCAAGTAATCAAGATTCACCATGACACAAATTTCATGCATAAACCTTGTATATACTTTGAGAAAGTATCCAGTGGGCCAGGTGCTACAGACACATGATGTGTCAAGTAACGAAAACCCTTGGATCAATGTAAAACCGGCAGGTTTTGCAGATGAGTATACTGATCCAAGAGTTATCTAGCTGGCCAACAGCGTCAACAATGAACCAAGCCCATTGAAGTTTTCCATGAAATTTTACCATTCACGAATGAAAACTGTGTACTTTTCAAAGATAGGGAATCAGATAGAGAGACCTGCTGCATGATACTTGGGAACTCGCCACAGAGAATTTTCCATCCTTGACCATCAAATATCTTCTCTAAAGTAACATCTTGCAGCGCAATCAGTGTTGTCTCGAGCATGTCAAGTCCCGCTTGGTTTGCAAAGGTAAAAACCGGCGCTGCCTGCACAAGATACAGAAAAGATATGTCAGCTCATAAAACAATATCTATTAGAATATAACGACCTCTGCTAGTACATAAATCTCTCCAACAGGTACAACCATACAAGTGTAAAGAGACGAACATTTATGCCAAAGATATTTCACTGGATTACACCCTTCACCTAATTACCAAGTGGTCACTTAAAGTTGTCATCTAAGCTTCTGTGATTGGCAGTCATTGTTATGCTCATGCAATTAAAAGAGCAACCTCCAAATATATTTAATATATATAAAGATATTTATTTAAATTGGAAATATGATAATCTGTTATGCTGAATTACTGCAAACTGGGAGACGTGGCACTACTATCCAATGAAGTAATGTTGGCTAGTTTACTTTCTACTTGAAGTCGACCTGATGTTAAGAGCAGATATCATATCTTTCCCTCTATATTGTTTAGAAGTACACTGTTTACTACATGCATCCTTTACATCCTCTTCTAACAAATAATGTCTTTAAAGCCCCGGAAAACTTGAACATTCTTTGCAGTTGGATTTTTTTTTTTTTATCATATCAGTTCACTTTGAATCAATAGGAGGCCAACCTTAGTCCATAGGGGCATATCCTAGAAATGTACCAGTGGACAGCAGTAGAATCTTAGGGGCTGTAACAGGCTAACAGTGTTTTGTTTTGCTTGTTAACACTTGGGCAATGAAAAGGACAAAGAAGTTCCTCAATGAATAGCATCGTTGCAGTAATAGCAAATTCCATATGATCTGTCTGCATGTGCAAGAACACATAACTACGAATAAAAAGAGAAGAGAGCTGATCGATCTCGCTAAATTAAATAAATAATCCTACTAAAAAGAGATTACATAAAGACCTTAAGAAAATCCTGCTGTGATCAGCAAAAAAAATGAGAACTTGTAATTTCTCCAAAAGAAGGTATGCATAAAGATAATCAGAACATCCAGCTTGGAAATAAAATTGTGGAAAGGCATGAGCACATTACAAACCTTCAAAGAACAACAAACAATAGCATCTGCATGTTGCCAAAGTATTTTGAGAAGTGAATCGCTTCCTCCAGAGATAGGTTTAAGAAGATCAACCCCAAAATTACATCTGACCAAAAAAGCAACAGTTATGATTCCTAGTTGAATAAAACATTCTCCTTCACTATGATAGAAGTCTCTACATAAACCCTCCTGCACATCAGTATTGAACATATAATCTCATTAACAAGATCTAGATCTATATCCATTTCATTCCCAAGTAGATCACAGGCAAAAAGTGAATTCAGCAATACTAATACTCATTAAACTCAGACAAAAGCGATTCAATATTGTTCTTGGCTGTGAACTATTCTCGCGGAAGTGAATAGTCACCTGCATCCAACAAAGCTCTGCAGATAGGAGCATCAGGAACTTTGTGTAACCTCAAAGGAGGAACCGTTCACATATACTATTATTCAAGAAAATAAAAAAATGAAACAATTATCATATAAAGCTTTCACCAGAAATGGAAAAGCACTTCCGTAAGTCATGCTGACAATATCTTTTTTTCAGCACCCTTTTTTGAGTAAACTGGTAGAATTGCATTTGGAATACTAGTCATAAAGTCTGTAACAAGATTAATTGTCACTCTACTTCACTATAAATAGTTAACTAGATTAGCTCCCAGAAAGCATAATGGAAGCATAATAGTCAGTTAATCACAACTGCAAACCTAATGAAGATATATTGACATGCTCCCATGGAAAACCAGGAAATACATTCAAGTATGTACCCACGTGGAAAAGAGGTGAAAGAATCTTTAGCATCATAAATTAGAATCTCTAATGCTCTTCAAATTTATCACTCATGGGAAATATCTCCTAAAACCAAGGTAAACTATTATGATGTTTGCCTCACAGAAAGAGCCTAGCCAAACTATTTTCAGCCTTGTTTTGTGTGATGGTAGATAAGACTTCTTCCTTGCCTCATCATCTTACTGTAACATGGGGTCAATAATCAAGCACAATTACAATTCACACCGTAGCACCAAATTATAAGAGGCCTAGGTTTAAAACATATTCTCTGCAACTTTGTCTTTTGGAACAAAGGATGTAACCCGAAACCAGAAAAACAGGTGAAAGATTTTAGAAAATGTGTTAGTGTTACATATAAAAGGAATGTGATGTTAGATTATCCAAAGACATCGTTATGGATTCATAATATGTATATTCACATGTGATGGATATGTTCAAGCCCATGAAAGGTTACTTAGAAACTAAAACATGTCAACAACGTTATGAATTCATAATCTGTACATCTGAGAATTTAAAACTACAAAAATAATTTTAACTGCAATTTCTGCAAAAAGGCATTGAATCATGTGATCTAGATTTGTTCAGAGAAATGTTATTTATATAAAAAGTCCCTTGGTTTCAACTATAATTTCCTTGCCCCAATTTCAAGATTGCACAACTCGAAGGACATGATCCCCGTTACATATAAGTTAGACTAAAGACCTGTTACTGAAGGTGAGAGTCATAATCGCTCTATCCAACATTCTCAATTGAGCATCTCCTTTTGCAAGTAAATCAAAAGTTAAAATATCCAGAAGAATAAAGTGTATTCCTACTATCACTAAATTCCATGATATTGCAACAAAATGATTCACACCTGTAGCTATGGCAGATCCATCGAGCAAGTGTGGCTGCCTCAGGACTTCCTGCTGGTGAGCGGAGGATACTATTGCAACCAGGACGAGAAGGTGAGAGAGCCAAAGCAACTCTTTGGACAGATGATATTATGTTGTGAATGTATTGCCTTGCCATGGTTGCCACATTTTCTTGGAGGTGATTCTCAAAAGCAAATTGGAATGCTATTGTCATCACAGATTTTGTGCTGCCACAACTTCCAATTGCATTTCCAGCAACTCTGCTTTTTGTTGGTCCAACTTCAAGAGCAGAGGCAAGGTCTAGAGTGCGGTTCGGACTCGAATTTTCCTGCATTAAAAGGTCCCTTTATAAATAAATAATAAAAGAGTCCTGAAAACACCATCAAATTGCATTACAAAGACTAACATATCACAGTTATGTGAAAATGCACTTACAGTCACAGAGTCAAGAGGAATAATACGGAAACCGGAAGGCAATAAAGGGGCATCATCAGCGAAAGATGCATCAATTGGAGCAAAGACGAGCTCTGAACAGGTCCCAATAGCCTTCTCATCTACACCACTGCAGAGCTGCCAAAACAGTAGATAACATGAGCATGACACCTGTCTGTATATATATCTAGATACTTAACTTCAAAAAATACCTAGTATCAGGTTAAATTCATCTTTATTCGTGCTGTTGCTTTGCAAAGTTCGTTTTTTACGCACTGGACATATCTGCGCTAAATTATATTGATGAATGCGTGAAAATAGTGGTTGAGCATAAAAGATGAATGTGGTATATGGTTTTCCAAGACCAGGAATTGTTAAATGGCAGCTCTTGATTCAACTTCAACAGTAACGGATCCTAGAGTTTTCATTTTACATGAAGTCAGTAAAGAGAGATGAATGATTAAAGATGATCTCTCTCAACTTCCAAATATAAACATAACTTCGAAGAAAGACGATCTGTTGCCACTATCATCTATATCTATATCAACTTAAACCAAGAACACACAATGTGTATTGATTTACTTACTTGCATGAGGAACGTGTCTCTAGGCATAAGAGTATCCTGAATGTGCCCAATATTTTCCAATTTAAGGACCTCCAAGAACTATCAATGACATCATAAAAAGAAAAAAAATGAGCAGAAAGAATAGAAAAACAAAGATTGTACGAAAATAAAATGTACCGCCAAAATGCTTACTTCTTCATGCTCAAGCGTATGTGCCAAAGGAAGAATAACCTGGCCCCCAAATCCTGCAATATGAGACCCAGGTAAAGTGCAAGGAGCGGTTTTAACAGCTGCAGCAGAGTATGCATCTATACTGCTGTCAGCCCATTCTGATCGATGTTCTCTCAGGAAACGTAATAGTATTGCTGGATGAACATTCTGCAAGAACGAAAGTGAGCATCAAGATAATGCGGTAGTGTTACATATAAAACCGATAACCAGAAAAACAGGTAAAAATTTTTAGAAACAAGATAAATGATACATGTAACAGCACAAATAAAAACTCTCTACAACTAAACAACATGAGGACAATAACTGCAAACAAATTTCACATGAAAATGTTTGTTATAAATTATAATACTGTTAAAGGTCCCTTCCACATCGACAAAACACTAAAGTTGTGGTGAGGATTGAGATTTACAATTTTTATAGTTGTTAGAAGTGAGTATTAGTTTAGCATTGGTTTAGTCTCACATTACCTGTGAGACTAACTTGTAACTAATCCATCTCTATAAATAATAAAGTATAGTGTGAGGAGAACCCTCTCCGATAAACTCTTTTCTCCAAATCTTAATATGTTATCAGAGCATATCCCTAACCTTAACCCTAATACTAATCCCACTTCATAAGCCTAACCCTAACCCTAATTCCCGTCGTCTTCGTCTAGATCCGTCGCCGCCCACCGCCACCTCTGTCTTCGTCCAGATCCATCGCCCGCCGCCACCTTCGTCTTCGTCCAGATCTGACGTCGTCGTTGCCGTCGTCTTTCAAATCCGACGCCTCCGCCGCTGCTCCTTCTCGACGTTGCTTTGTCCGCCGCCGCTGCTACGTTCTCAATCTTCAGCCACTGCTGTGTCGTCCAGATCCGAGCCTTTGCCGCCAACTCATCCGCCGCCAGCTTTGCCAGACCTGATGTCGCCGTCACCATGGGGCCTTCACTCGCCGTCATCATGCTCCTTTGTCCCCCCTCCCTCTTTGTTTTCAGATCTGAATCAGATCTGGGAATTATACTGTAAATAAAATTAAAAATTAAAAAAATTAAAAAAATTAATTAAAAAACCTTCGGGTTCCACCTTAACCTTCGGGTTCTTGATCTTTAACATTCGGGTTCCATATTAACCTTCGGGTTCTTACACTTCAACCTTCGGGTTCAAAATTAAACATTAGGGTTCTTGGACTTGTTCAGCCTACTGGCTAATTCACTTGAACTTGGACATGCTTTGGTTGTTTCTAATTTGGAGTACAATTTATGGAGGGTATCATCTTGAACTCTACTCGTCTGTTTCATGATGACTAGATCTGAGGAACTCAAGAATTCTAAGTTAACGGTCCAGATGAAAAATTCAGGAATATTTTTTGGTAAAATCACTGACCGGAAGCTTGATGAAATTAATTATTTCAAATGGAAGCGTGTTATTGAAATCTACATGGCAAGCCGAGGTAAAACTGATCATTTGTTGACAGACCATCTTACTCCAACACCGGAATCTTGAACATTGGATGATAGCGTCCTCTTGCATCAAATTTTTAATATTATGGAGCCTAAAATTCAGGATTTAGTTCTTCATTGTATGACAGTGAATGAACTTTGGTGTTTTTTACAAGACCTCTATAAGGATAGCAACAATATTAACCGGGCATATGAAGTAATTCAAGAGCTGTTTCGTAAGAAACATGATGGTAAACCCATGGATGATCATTATGATGAGTTCAATCGTCAGGCTGAGGAACTTCGTTAGATTTTTTTTATTACTGGGGATGTAAAATAAATACAGAACCAATAGAACAAACTTATGGTACTCACCTACTTTGGTACCCTATATTCTATTTACTCCTCTGCTCGATCATAAATCATGAGAAGCTCCACCATTAGTTCTCTGGCTGAGACTTATCACTTTCTGAAGAACGATGTCCCTACACAGCTGCTTACATCCACTGTGGATCGCTCTGCACTTGCCAATCAAAGTTGGCGGTCTTATGAACGAGGGGGTCATACTGATGGTTTTGAAAGAGGTAGAGGAAACTTTGAAGGGCAAGGAGGTTACCACATTAGTCATTTTGGGGGCCGAGGTGGTCAACAAGGTGACCGTGAAGGTCCATCTTAAGGCGAACATACTCATGGCGATGACTCAGTGAAGAATTATAACTACTGCCACTAGTTAGAACATCTCAAATATAATTATCCTGAATTGAAAAAGAAAAAGACCAAGAGTGCTTACATGACCGCTCAGGACAACTTCACCTCATCTGATAGTGAAAGTCAACTACGATCGGTCTTTCATGATACGGAGCTACAGCGTCAATTTTAACAATTTTAATTATTCCAACGGTACCAGAGTTCACAAACAACGTTTTCTTCCTTATCCACTACTCTCAAAAGTGCAGGTACCCCTTTATCTTTACTTTCATCGTCTTCGTCTAATATTTGAATTATAGATACGGGTACCAATGACTGAAAATCAATGTATCTTGTCATCTTTCAACCCTACATCTAATTCAGTTATATTAGCTGATCGTTCACGCACACCTGTTCAGGGTGTCGGCAACACCAATCCTACTCTTAGTCTTCCTCTTTCCTCCGTATTCTATCTTCCTAATTTTTCCTATAACCTTTTATCTATTAGTAAGATCACAAAATCTCTAAACTGTATGGTGACATTCTTCCCCACACATTGTGTCTTTCATGACCTGATCACGAGGAAAACGATTGGGACGGGACGTGAGCAGAACGGTCATTATAAATTGGAATTGGGCGCTAAATATTTGGCTTGTATCGAAAACTTATCAGTCCTACAATACCACTGTCAACTAAGACATCCCTCTCTCTGTTCTCAAACTACTTGATCCCCGGTTCAAATCTCTTTCCTCATTAGAATGTGAGTCGTGTCAACTTGGCAAACACTATCATGTGTCTTATCCTAATCGAATCAATAAGAGGGCTACTACACTATTTGATCTTGTTCAGTCTGATATCTAGGAGTCATGCCCAATAACTTCTAAATTGATGTTCCGGTACTTTGTCAGTTTTGTGGATGATCACTCTCGTGTTACATGGATTTATCTTCTCAATTCTAGATCTGAAGTATTTTTCAAATTTAAACTCTCTTATTCTGAAATAGTCTATCGATTCAAGTCGTCGATAAAAAATTTCCAATCTGATAATGCAAAGAAATATTTGGATGGCAACTTCACTAGTTTCCTTGAACATGAGATCCTCCATCAGTCTTCTTGTGTTTACACTCCTCAGCAAAATGAAGTTGTTAAACGAAAGAATAGACATCTCCTTGATATTGCTCGGACCTTGCTATTCCATCGTCACGTTTTCAAAAAATTTTGGGGGGAAGCTATCTTAACATTATATTACTTGATTAATCGAATGTCTTCTTCTGTTCTGCAAGATAAAATTCTTTTCAAGATTCTATATCCCAACGATGATCTTTTTCCGCCTCCAAAAAATTTTAGCTCTCTTCTTTGTTCATAATCACAATCCAAATAAAAAAGTTCGACTCTCGGTCTATTAAAAGCATTTTTCTTGGCTATTCCCGCAAGCATAAAGGTTACAAGTGTTTTTATCCATCACTCAATCATCTTGTGTTATCTGTTGACTATGTTACCCGGGTACTTCTATAATGAAGCCGTACCCGTACCGGACACGTACCCGATACTTTCCCGTACCCAAACTTCATGGACACTTCTTGAATATATGCATGCATTTATTACAACATGTACTCAATTATACGATATGTGTTAATTTAAAACACTTGTCAAAGACTTCCTGGACGTAGAGCTTACACTTCACATCCGTCTTTTGAAACTAATGAGATACGGGTCGGATTCGTTTCAGTCCATACCCAAGTTTAAAACTATATAGTTAATGGGTCGTTTAGATGTCTAGAAAAAAATGAGTAGTTTACAATTCACGATAATCAATATGATAAAAAAAACTCAAAAATGTGATTGGAATTTTAATTCTAATGATACATGAAGGGGAAAAAGTTATCTTATGTACAATATTAATTCAATATATATATGTAGTCGTGTCCCCGTACCCTACATTTTACAATTTTGTCGTGTCCGTACCCGCACCCGCACCCGTACCAATACCCGTGTCTGTTTCCATGCAACTTAGTCTGTTGATGTAACCTTCTTCAAAAATAAACCTGGTCATTCTAGTTCTCCATCTCTATTATCACCGGATGAGTATAACTATTTGATCATGCAAGAGCCATTGGTTACCAGTGGTGGTTCATCCGCTGACAATACTCTTTACGCTACTGGTAAAAACTCAGTTCGGTTTAACGACCCAATTCAAGTTTATCATCGTCTCTCTACTCCTACTCCTGTGCCAACGTCGGGCTCAGCACCACGTCCTCCGCCCGAAGAACATGAATCCATAAGTACACATTTAACCCCTTCTGCGAAAGACCTTCCTATTGCACTTCGAAAAAGGACACGCACTTGTACTTAACATCCTATTTCTAACTTTGTCTCCTATGATTCTCTCCTCTATTTTTTGATCTTTTGTTACTTCCCTCGACTCATATTTGGTTCCCAAGAATGTGTCAGAAGCCCTGTCTATTTCAGGTTAGAACCAAGCAATGCAAGACGAAATTAGGGCCTTACGGCAGAATAAGACTTGGGATTTGGTCTCACTCCCACCAAGAAAGCGGGTCGTCGGTTGCAAGTGCGTGTACACTGTCAAGTTAAATCCTGATAGAACTTTAGCACGCCTGAAAGCCTGACTGGTTGCTAAAGGCTATTCACAGGTGTATGGCTTGAATTATGTAAATATCTTCTCTCCGATGGCAAAAATGACATATGTCCGGATTTTTGTTTCATTAGCAACAACAAATCACTAGCCACTTCATCAGTTGGACATCAAGAATGTATTCTTTAATGATATTCTAGATGATGAGGTTTACATGGAGCAACCACCAGGTTTTGTCGTTCAGGGAAAGAATGCGAAGGTATGTAGGCTGAAAAAATCACTCTATGGTCTGAAACAGTCTTCGAGAGCTTGATTTGGACGTTTTGCATCGGTTATTCACGAATTTGGGCTTTGTCGTGCACAGAAAGATTTCTATCTTCTAGCGATTTCAGAATAGGAAACAAATTTTGCTCGTTCTATATGTGGATGACATTGTAATTACAGTGAATGATGCTTCTGGTATTGACAGCCTGAAGAAGTATTTACAGACACATTTCCAAACTAAAAATCTAGATTCCTTAAAATACTTCCTAGGCAATAATGTTACAAAGTCACAGAAGGGTATTCTTCTGTCACAAAGAAAGTATGTCCTGGATATGCTCTCAGAAACCGGGATGTTAGGATGCAAAAGCAGTGATTCTCCAGTGAATATGAACTCAAAACTACTACCAGACCAGAGGAGCTTTTTGAGGATGTTGAGCAGTATAGGAGATTGGTGGGGAAAAAATTATCTGACGGTAATCAGACCTGACATCACATTCACAGTCAGTGTTGTGAGTCAGTTATTGTCTGCACCAATAACTACTCACTTGGATGCAGTAATGAGAATTTTAAGGTACCTGAAGAAGGCTCCAGGACTGGAAATTCTCTACCCAGATTAAGGACACACTAGAGTTGCAGGCTTCTCTAATGCAGATTGGGCCGGATGCCCTTTTCATAAGAGATTGACTACTGAATATTGTGTCTTGGAGAAAATCTGGTGTCATGAAAAAGTAAGAAGCAAAGTGTTGTCTCGATCTAGTGCAGAATCAGAATACAGAGTTATGGCAAATGTAACACTATAGATGATTTGGATCAGAGACCTATTAACAGAGATTGGTCTCCCTCTAGAAGGTCTCATAGATCTATATGGCAACAATAAAGCAACAATTCACGTTACTGAGAATCTCGTGTTTCATAAGAGAACCAAGCACATTAAAGTCGACTGTCATGTAATCCGGAAGAAGCTCGAGGATAAAACTATCACGACAAAACATGTATCGACAGTACATCAGTTAGCAAACATTCTTAAAAAACCACTTAGTCGAACAAGGGTTGACTTTATTTGTGACAAGCTGGGCATGCATGATATATATGCTCCAGCTTGAGGGGGAGTGTTAGAAAAGAGTATTAGTTTAGCATTGACTTAGTCCCACATTGCCTGTGAGACTAACTTGTAACTAATTCATCGCTATGATTAATAAAGTATAGAGTGAGGAGAACCCTCTCCAATAAATTCTTTTCTCCAAATCTTAACAATAATCTAACACATCTCGCAGGTTGAGTGCATTTTACCTAGGTCAAAACATGGAGTCACACAACAGTACCTTTTTCAATACGCTATAAATACATGATAGGAGGGACTTGAATGTACACTTGTTCGGATGCCATGTTAAAGGTCTATACCACTATATGAAAACTTTGAAGTCTTGGTGAGGGTTAAGGCTTATAATTTTAATAATATAACAAGTACACTATTTGCACAATGTTCACACCATTAGTATAACTTCGTAACATTTTAGAAAGGAACAACTAACATTTTAGAAAGGAAGAACATATAATATAGAACACAAAAAAGAACATGATTTAGACATCTATTCAATGGGACACAGCTGTCCCACTGTATAAAAACTTAAACATGTTCAGGTGAGCAGATTAACTACCAGGCCAGACGTGCACTCGTCCATATCTCCACAACCAAATTCAAAAATGGAGTAGCTACCAAAAAATAATAAAAAATAATTTCAAGCCATTACTTACTTCACACAACTAATACTTGTCATGAATGCAAAGATACGACTTCATTTTCTTTCTGATGACCCAGACGTATAGCATTTCTACTATCTATGTAGAAGCCTAAGAGACCAGGCAAGTAAATCTTTTAACCATTGTCAAGACACAAATAAGCTTGCCTACATATCTGTAACCGGTGCCAACTAAAAAAAGTCAGTCAACATTTGAAGGACTTCAAAAAATAAATGCGTAAGTATGCTCGTTAATTGTTTTATCAGTGCAAATTGTACTGGAGATCAACAATTTAAAGTCCTGAGATAATAAATAACTAAATGGCTGCTTTAGTTGTGTACTAGTCCAAGTTGTACTATAGATGACAATACGTATCACAGTATCAACAAAACCACCGGCATCTTGGAACTTAATTACAAAGTGGTCTTTCCTTTGAATTGCCCACTCAGTACAGCAGGTAAGATGTGGAGCCAAGTTTCTTTACAGTTCAGAAGCTAGGTCTCACTGCTAATAATTGGCAGAATATAGAAGGTGAGATAGTCCTTACTTTCTCCAGTTTGTGGGCTCTTACTAATGACAAAATAAGGGGACAAAAAATATAATATGCCAACCTGCAAAAGCATGGATGCCTTGGCACAAAGCACTGAGTTGGTGACAGATGAATAGCCATCTAAGAAGCCAAGATTCAAGCTCATCATTTTGCTAGGCGAAGAGTTAACAAGAATAGTAACATCATCCACACCATCACTATTGATTATGGACCATCCATCATCAGCAAAGCCATTTAGAGCTTCATTAAAACCCCTGAAAGCTTAGACCACTTAGGACCCAGACAAAGTTAGAGAAATAAATACAACAAAGAAAATGAGACAGCTGAAATTCCCCACCTGCTCAACCTCTGGCTAAGTGCTCTCAGAGCTGCAGGCCGCCTCCCCCATTCAGTGGTACCGGAATGGGATATTTCATGAGCAATTTGCCTTAGATGTCGTAACGCCTGTATTAAGACAAAATAACATGTGTTAGAAGAGGGAAGCTTTGTCATTTCAAGATGTTGTGAGTCCAATTCTTTTTCCTCCCTTCATCACTACCGGACATAACATTTTGAGCAGCAACAATCGCTGTTGTGCGGGCTTCTTATAAAGTCACAAAATTATACACAGGAAAAAACAACTAATAATACTAGTCAATCTCATAAAGCTCAAAACTTTGAAGAAAATATATCTGCTCACCGCCATTGTTGCCTTTTGAGCAAGCACAGTAGATGACTCATATAGCGGCCGCAATACTTCTGGTACACTCCATGGCTGGTTCGGAGCAATAGAAGTTTAGTACTTGTTAAAAATAACATGATTTACATGTGTTTACATTAAAGTGAAGAAGCAGTCTTTGTACCTCCAAATCCAAGTGATCAACAATGTGAATCATAGATCCCCCTCCATCACAGGGTCTTATCAGATATCCACTAGGGAGCACTTCGGCCCTGACAAAAGGCTGCACGGGTGGCATGCTCGGACCACCTTGTGTGCTGTTGAGTGATCTTTCACACACCTAAAAGCATAAATTGGGGAGCACAACACTCAGAACGACCAAGCAAATCTTAACATATAATAGGCAACATAAGAAGCATAACGTTTGCTCATACTGCATAATCCACATAACATACCACAAGACTACCATCTTCCAAAACTGATGTATACCGAAGCAACCAGAAGTCACGAGCAGGTGCCAGTGTCGTAGGAGCATAGAGCTACGATCAAACACCAACGCTAACGTCAGACTTTGGATCAAGATCAAGTTATCTCAGGCATACATAAAGAGATATGGTTACCTGCATGTAGAGCAGCTCGATGGTTCCATTGTTTCCAGTGGGTAGCACATTTATGACATCCACAGCTCGACAGTCACGAAACCATGACGGCCGATCTTTCAGGATCTCAGCAACCTGCAAGACAATTAAAATTTAAACCTAGCAACCAGCTTGACCATCAATTACCATACGACAGCTAAGAACTTGATTAAAATCACATAAATGAGTAAACCCATAAGCTTACCCTTGTAGGTTCTAAACCTACTAGGCCGCAAGCTCGTGCTGCCACACCAGCGCAACCATGTGAGATAGCAACGATTCCAATGGAATCCGGACCAGGCTGCTCATGTTGTTCGAAGAATCAAAAAAAAAAAAAAAAAAAAAAAAAACGGGTTACTTCCAACAAATTTCAGATTCCGAAGCGAATAAACAGAGCACCGGAAATTCTCAGCAGATAGGGTTAAACCTTCATCCCAGGCATTTGGACCCACTCCACAGCAGTTCCAGTTGCCTTTGAAAGAAACTCTGCTAAAGTTTCCTCTGCAATGGACAAAAGTCTGCGACAAACACAATCAACCGCCATTATCCAATTACAGATGTCAACAAAACAAGCTGGAAAAAAGAATCAAAACGCGTTCTCCATACCCAGCAGGACTAGCATCTCTTGGCGGATGCTGGGGTGTCAAATTGCGCTGACCGCTCGTCACCACCGACTCACAGCTAGTGTCCGTGGTCGCCAGCGCGGCCTAAACGCGCGAGCGAAACAACAAGGAGCCACAACGCATAAATCACAGCACCAGAAAGAATACGAATGAAGCGGAGGAATAAAAAGAGCTTACAGTCTGCGTCTGTTGACGGAAGTAGCCATTCTCGTACACTAACTGCGACACCTGCTTCTGCAGCCGATCATTCTCCTCCATCAGCAGCTTATTCATGGCATTCAGCTTCCTGTTCACGGCCTGAAGCCGGCAAGACTCCTTCCTTTGCTTTTCCCTACACCTGAGATCATGAAGCACGGGCATAAACAGATGCTCTTCCCCAGAAAAGAAAGAAAGAAAGAACAAGAAAAGAAAAAAAAAACACACCTTCTGTTCTGAAACCAGACTTTAATCTGCTTAGGCTCAATGTTAGAGAGAATGGGGCATTCCCTGATCAGCTGCTGCCTTCGGAGTGAGCTCGGCTTCGGGCATTCCTGATACAGCCTCTCGAGGGCTTCCACCTGCTCCGGAGTGTACCTCACATACTTCCCAGGGTCCAACACTCCCTTCCCATCTCTACAGGAAGCCACATCCATCATCTCCGGACTAGCGTTTCAAAAGAACCGGGCTCGCTCTTCAAATCAAAGCTGCGAGCTTCTTCTTCCTTCTTATCATTAATTAGCCACAACAAGAGACGCTGCTGAACCCCTAGTCTCGCCTTCTTAATTTATTTTTAAGGGCGTCAATAGAAGCCAAGACACAGATCCGAGCGCCCCCATTCCTCAAATAATCAGACAAACAGCAAGCACGAAAAAGACTCAGACCTTCGAGATCGGGGCGAGGAGGCAAAAGGACAAACAAACTCTCAAAAAAAAAAATACTCCCAACAGTTCAAAACCCTAATCAACTCCGCAAATAAACAAACAATGCAACAGTAGAGAGAGAGAGCGAGCGAGCGAGCGCGAAAACCTCAAAATAATTGATGAGAGGAAAATACTTTACCAGAGACGCCTTTGTCGCTTTCCTTTTCTCTTCTTTTAACTTTTCTTTTCTCATTCCATCGAAGAATCAACCCCCTTTTCTTTAATCTCCCCAACCTTTTCCTTTAAAATATACCTCAAATTCAGACTATTTCTCGAGATTCGAAGCCCTCGACGCTTCTTTTTCTACGGAACGAGTCGCTATCCGAATCGGACCTAGATCCGGTCTCGCTCAAAGCGATTTTCTTGGCACGAGAGCTCGACTAAAGTCTTCGAAGCGAAGCCCTAGCCCTAAGAATAAACAAATTTTCTTTAGAGAAAGACCTCAGCCGTGAACAGTAGAGGGAAAGTACGACGACGACGAAAAGAGAAAGAGAGAGAGAAGAGATCAAGATTCGGCCATGGCGGATCTCCGCAGCTCGGTTCCAGCTTCTCTCTCATCGACCTTCTCTCTCTTCATTTCTTCGTAGCTCGCAGGCTGCGTACTGGTTGAGAGCCGTAGAAAGTACGGTGGCTGTTGGATTTTTTATGGAGGGGTTTTGTATGACGAAAGTGCCCCTGGAAGTACGTGCTAATTACATGCGCTAGGCGACAAGGGTTGGGATCCGAAATCGAATAAAGGCGTGGCTAGTAGACGGCTATGGGCTTTCTTAAGCAGGCGACCACGGACAGGCTGGATCGCGGGACGGAGTCAGTTTGACTGCCAGAACTGCCCCTTCCCAAATTTCCCCTTTTTTTTTCCTAATATTCAGCATTAGGCCTCCTCGCATCATTGGATTAGTCCCCCAAACCCAAATTATTATACTTTAAAATTAGTATTTTGAAATCAGCACCCCAAATCCTTGGTGCTTGTGATTAGCTCTGCGAATTTTTAAATATCTTGAAATTAGTCCTCCTAGTTCGTAGCTGGTTGAAATAGTCGGGGGAAATAATTTCAAAACAGTTAAAAGATTTTGGGGACTAAGTTTTTTTTAAATATTAAGATTTTAGGAACAAATTCAAAAACACTTAAAGAGCCAATGAATGGTTTGAAAATAACAAGATTTGGGGGACTGTTTTCAGACATGCGCACTTTGATTAAAAGAAGTAACGAAAGACTTGTTTGCAAGCAGTCATATGCGGGCGTAATGGTTGGAACGTAAATACCAAAGAAGATGAGTGGTAATTTAGAGAGTAGGGAGAAGGGTAGGCGTGTAGGGGAGCTGATGGTTTAAAATAGGCGCAGGGGCGTGGCGGGTGGCGTGGGTGGGAGAAAGAGGACACCATTATGACATTTTTTCCATGCGCTC
>BQKN01000833.1:233019-272853 GCA_022839385.1 Asparagus kiusianus
ATGAGGAGATTTCTCTCCCCCTTTGTCACCATCAAAAATGGGGTAAAGAAAATGCAAAATACAATTAAACAAGCAAGCAAATAGAACTTTCACATATTGCATAAGCCCAAACCATTTCTTATGCGATAAAAATCATCCTCACTAAGAGGCTTAGTAAATATATCCGCTAATTGAGATTTTGTGTCAACAAACACTAGGGATACATCTGTTAGACCCTAGAGGGGGGTGATTAGGGTCTTATGCTAATCTAATCCGATTATATGCCAATTAAAATTAATTAACAAGCTATCCTAGCAAGTATGAAATACAACAAGATATATGAACTAGGATAAGCAATATGAATAACAAGAAATATCCTAGCAATGAGATATAAGCAATATATGTGCAAGGATATATAAACTAACACAAAGGTGATATAATCAAACTAAAAATGTGATAGTGCAAAATAAACAATGCAAACACACAATATGATCACAGAGTTCGGACCTTCCGTCCTACGTCTCCGTTCCCCACTCTCGGGGAGAAATCCACTATCACAACTGGGTTTTCTACGTTCACCCAAATAACGTTTACACTTCACAGTATCGGTTTTCAATGCTCACCGAACAACGTTCACTCCTCACACTCGGTTTTCTAGCTAACCGAAAACTTTACAATCACCATTCTTGCAATCCCACTCTACACCCTCTCAAGTGTTGAACTAGACGTGTCTCCCTCAAGTGCTCGGTTACAACCTCTCCCTAGGTTCATCAACCGACGCCACTCCTCTTGGGATGATCCCCGACTCTCGCCACACACTTCTCTCGATGTACAAGTGTATTACAAAATGAATCTCACAATAAAGCTCTATACAATAAATGTTTGTTCTCTACTATGGATGAGAACATAATAAAAGCTCACACTCAATTGTCACAACTCTCACCAACCCAAAAATATTATGAATGCAAATAAAATAAGCTCAATTGGGTGTGTGTAACAATGAGATAAAATCAAATCTAACTCAAATAGCAAACTAGCAATACTAAGAATATCAAAGTCAATAATAAAATTGCTAGAGAAAAGAGTTAGAAAACTTCTCAATAGATCAAGAGGTAGAAGGAGAATAGTTGGATGCCCAAACACCAGTAGATGATCTCCTCAAGCTCTTGTGAAATTAATTTCTCAAACTCAAACTTCCAAATGCTTAAAAGCTTCTTAAACACACTTAAACCAAACTAAAACCCTTGTTAAAACTCTTTTAAACTTGGTTAAAAACTCTCTTGGATGATAGAAAATAGTTATGACAAAGGGGTATATATAGGCTTGAAGAAACGAACCCCAAAAACCCATTAAAAAACAAAAATCAGCAACTAGCCGTTACTGTGTAACGGTCAGCTGCTACAGTAACTACGGTCGATCTGTGCGGTCGACCATGAGCCATATGCAAAGCTGAGTAACGTCCAGAGAGTTTGGCAGTCGACCGTGGCGGTCGACCGCTGGTACTGTAGCACTGCATATCAGTTTTGTAAAATCTATTAAAAATAGTAAAACAGCTCCAAAAAATATGAAATTTTGTGAAAAGGTTCTAGACATGTAGAATAACATGTTAGAGAAAGAATTTCTGAAATATAATTTCCCCAGTTGAGAGAAATAAATGTTTGAATACAGATTTACAGTTTCTAAAAAACTGCTGACATACACGATTTTGTAAAATCAATTGGGCACAGTAAATCAACTCCAAAAATAGTAAACTTTTGAGAGAAGTTTCTAAACATATAGATAAACATGTAAAAGAAAGAATTTCTTGAATACCACTTTCCATTTATGAAAACTCATCTGTTTTGTAAAATATGCACGAACATGTGCACGAACAAAAACATAATTTTGTAAATTCCATTAAACATAACAAATCAATTCCAAACTTGATGAAACTTTGCGAAATGTCTATAAACATGAAAATAAACATGTTAGAAAAAGAATTTCTCAAATTAAATTTCTATTTGTGAAAACTCATGTATTTTGCAAGTGTGTCCAAAGCATGAAAACCCAAAACCATGCATGTATATATATAACTATATATATACATAGAAACCAAATACGTGTGTGTATATGATATTGAGCTTAAGGTATTTAACACACATAATATAAAACCTAAACTAAGTTACCCAAGCTAGATCTTGATCTTCAATAAGCTCTTCTTGGTAATCTCGTGGATGAAGCTTGAACTTGATCTTTAACTTTAAATTGTAAGGCTTCAACCCGACATTCCGCCAACCTCCTTTGGATATGATCGTTGAAGCGCAATCCATCCAACCTCCAACACGTTGTTTGCCTAGAATAAATACGAAAACACAAATACTAGACAAACAACATTAGAAGTAAATTGTTTGTTAAACATCATCAAAACAAGAAGGCCAACAACATCTTGTCTCTTTACATGATCGCGTAAGAAATGATGGCGCACGTCAATATGCTTGGTTCTAGAATGCAAAACCGAATTCTTGGAAATATTTATAGCACTAGTGTTATCACAAAAGATTTTTATGTTTTGAAAACTCAAATCATAGTCAACTAAGCTTTGTTTCATCCATAAAACTTGAGCACAACATAAACCGGCGGCAATGTATTCCGCTTCTGTAGTGGATAATGCAACACAATTTTATTTCTTGGAAGCCCAAAAAACAAGTGAATTTTCTAAGAATTGGCATGTTCCACTCGTACTCTTGCGATCTACCTTACACCCGGCAAAGTCGGCATCACAAAAACCATATAAGTCAAAAGAGGTGCTTTTTGGATAAAAAAAACCAAGATTAAAAGTTTCATTAATATACTTAATGATCCTTTTAACCGTAATTAAGTGAGATGCTTTAGGAGATGCTTGAAAACATGCACATGCACACACACTAAACATGATATCGGGTCTACTAGCGGTAAGATAAAGAAGACTACCTATCATACCTCGGTATAGTTTTTGGTCCACGTCCTCACCACTTTCATCCGCATCAAGCTTAACACTTGTACTCATGGGAGTAGGTGCATGCTTAGAATTCTCCAAATTGAATTTCTTCACCAATTTCTTTACATACTTGCTTTGAGAAATGAATATCCCATCTTTAGTTTGCTTGACTTGGAGCCCGAGAAAGAATGTAAGCTTTCCCATCATACTCATCTCAAAATACTCTTGCATAACCTTAGAAAATTTCTTGCATAAAGATTCATTAGTAGCACCGAAAATGATATCATCAACATATATTTAAACTAAAATGAAATTATTTTTCCTTTTTCTCACAAAAAGAGTGTTATCAATTGTTCCTTTTGAAAAACCATTTTTAACAAGAAAGCTAGAGAGGCGAGCATACCAAGCTCTAGGAGCTTGTTTCAACCCATATAAAGCTTTTTGAACCCGGTAAACATGATCTATAAAACCGGGGGGTTGCTCAACATATACTTTCTCTTCTATAAAACCATTTAAAAAGGCACTTTTAACATCCATTTGAAACAATTTGAAGTTTTTAAAGCTAGCAAATGCTAAAAACATCCTAATAGATTCCAACCTTGCAACCGGTGCAAAGGTTTCATCATAGTCTATGCCCTCCTCTTGATTGTATCCTTGGGCAACCAAACGAGCTTTATTTCTAGTAACAATACCATGTTCATCAAGTTTGTTTCTAAAAACTCATTTAGTACCAATTACACTAGCATTGTTAGGTCTAGGAACTAATTTCCAAACATCATTTCTTGTAAAATTATTTAGTTCTTCATGCATAGCCAAAACCCAAAATTCATCATTTAAAGCATCATTAATCTTTTTAGGTTCTAGTTGAGATAGAAAGGCAACATTACCACACTCACTCAAGGCTTTTGAGCGAGTAACAACTTCTTTTGAAGGGCTCCCAATAATTTGTTCCTTTGGATGGTTTGATGCGAATTTCCAAGCTTTAGGAAGTTTAACTTGTTCATGAGCATTGGAGCTATCCACATCCTTTTGAGCTTCTATAGAGGAAGTATTATTGATTTGTAAAAAGTCCAATCCTCCCTCAACATCATCATCATCATCTTTCCTAGGTGAAACAACTTGAGAGCCAACATTAGTCTCATCAAAAGTAACGTTTATAGATTCTTCAACAACGAGACTTCGTTTATTGAAGAGCCTATAAGCCTTACTTCGAGGTGCATAACCCAAAAAAATACCAACATTAATTTTGGAATCAAATTTATCATGATGGTCTTTTGTATTTAAAATAAAACATTTGCAACAGAGATACGAAAATAACCAATAAAATGAGTTTTTCCATAAAAAGTTCATAAGGAGTTTTCTTAAGCTTTGGTCTAATCAAAACACGATTTAAAATATGGCAAGCCGTATTGACGGTTTCCGCCCAAAAATATTTTGGCAAATCAAAAGAATTTAGCATAGTACGTACCATCTCTTGTATGGTGTGATTTTTCCGTTCAACAACACCATTTTGTTGTGGTATTCTAGAAGCGGAAAACATGTGAGTTATACCATGATGAGCACAAAATTCATAGAAATAATCATTTTAGAATTCACCTCCATGATCACTTCTAATTTTCACAACTTTCAAATCTTTTTTATTTTCAATTCTTTTAACATGATTAGAAAATTCTTCAAAACAATCATTTTTATTTGCAAGAAATATTGTCCATGTAAAACGTGAAAAATCATCAATAATCACAAAAACATAGTGTTTCCCTCCAAGAGAGGTAACACGCATAGGACCAAACAAATCAAGATGAAGTAATTGCAAAGGTTTAGAAGTTGATATCTCATTGATAGATTTGAAAGAAGATTTAGTTTGTTTACCTTTGGCACAATCCTCACATGTGCTATCTTTGATGAAGTGCAAATTTGGTAACCCTTTTACAAGATTTCTCTTAGACAATTTTGATATCAAATCCATATTTGTATGTCTAAGTCTCTTATGCCAAATCCAAGGATTTTCATCAATTGCCGTAAGGCACTTCACATCTTGATTCACTAGTTCCATCATCTCAAAAATGTATACATTAGATTTGCGATTAGCAATAAAAACGATTTTTCCATTCATACTAATAATGCATTTATCCGGTTTAAAGGAAATATCAAAACCTTTATCACTTAATTGGCTAATGCTAAGAAGATTATGATTCAAGCCATTTACCAAATAAACATCTTCTATAACGGCTGAGGGTTTCTTACCAATAGAACCAACACCAATGATTTTACCTTTCTCACCACCACCGAAGGAGATGCTACCTCCTTCAATCCTTGATAGGGTTGCAAATAACTCTTTGTTGCCCGTCATATGATGTGAGCAACCACTATCAAGATACCACATCTCCTTACGTCGTTGCCGTGATGTTCCCTACAAGAGATGAAGATGAAGATATAGTAGCTTTAGGTACCCATGTCTTGGGTCCTTGGTGGTTAGTAGTCTTGGTACCTTTGGGTACCCATGTTAATCCATAAAATTCAAAGTTATCTTTAATTCTACAATAAGTAGAAATATGACCATGTTTCATGCAAAATGTGCACACAAAATTTCTTTTGTATGTATGAGCACGAGAACCATGAAACTTATTTCTATCATGGTGATGATGATTAGCATAAGCATGAGTGGGTCTAATCCTACCACTCTCAATTTCAAGTCTCTCAATCTTAGATCTTAATTGTTTGTTTTCAAAATCAAGATCTCCAAGCAATTCATCTTTTAATGCAAGAAAGGTTTGTAATTGTTCAAGCTTAATATCACAAGAAGCATACAACTTTTTAAAAGAAGAAAATTCTTTTGACATTCTTTTAAATTCAAAGTTCAATTCTTCTAGAGCGGTAGCTAGATCACATTGCATGTAAAATGATTCACTCTCAGTGTCAGATATTACCTCATGTTCAAGAGCCATGAAGCAAACGTTGGGATCATGAAGAGCAAGTTTAGCTCCATCTTCATTGCTATCCGAGTCGCTTGGTTCGGATTCCTCCTATCCGGCATACATGGCCTTCTTCTTCTTGTATTTCATGTACTTCTCCTTGAGCCTTGGGCAATCCTTAGCGATGTGGCCCGGTTCATTGCATTCAAAACATTTTCCTACACGAGAAGGAAATTTGTTGTTAGATCGTGGGTTAAATTTCCTGTTCATTTTTATGAGTCTAGAAATTCTTCTAGAGAGATGAGCCATTTCTCTAGAAAAATCAACTTTACTATCCGATGACGGAGAGGAGTAATCACTAGCTCCTTTGAGAGCTATGGTCTTTAATTTTGGTGATGGCTCCTCAACTTCTCGTGAGGGCACTTCCTCCTTCTCCTTTCCCTTGAGCTTCTTCTCATGGACCTTGAGCTTTCCGATGAGGCCATCGAGAGGTAAAGTGGTAAGGTCATGAGCTTCTTCTTTTGCCATCGCCTTGGGTTCCCACATCGGAGTCAATGAACGAAGAATCTTATAGTTCGTCTCTTGAATAGTCAATTTATTGTCAAGACCATGCAATTCATTAATAATGTTAGTGAAGCGAGAAAACATAGCATCAATTGCTTCATTTGGAAGCATTTGAAATAACTCATATTCATGCATAAGTCCACTAATCTTGGATTCTTTAACTTGGGGGTTCCTTCATGTGTGTAGGCGTATAAAATTGCCTATAGGTTCCACAACACAGCTCGACACGGTGATTCGACAAATCAACGAACCATCGAGTGACGAGGCGACGAGGTCAACAAATTGCACGCAAACAATGTCAATCACGTACGGAATCAATCCAACGGTTCGGGGAGTCAACGAGTCGTCCAACTAAGAATGGACTCGGACGAATCGCGATCGAATCAAGATCAGTTTCGGACTCATACTCAGAAGTGGAATTACTGCCAAATTGGGAATCAAGTCAACAAATCGATTCCAGAACAAGTCAACCACACAAACCGAATCAAGTCCGAACAACGGAGAACCGGAAACACCGGAAAACAACCGAACGACGGAAACCAACACACCCGGGGGACTCGGCCCAAACCGACCCACCCCAGGGTGGCTCGGTGGCCGAGCCACCCTGAGGTGGCCCGACTCCCCCCCCTCTCTCTCTTGTGCACAAATGCACAGTTCAGAGAGGCTATAAATAGGAGAGGGGGTTGTTCATTTTGAAGGGTTGGATTTTGGAGGAGGCGAAGCCCTGCTGGATTGAAGACTCAGATCTAAAAAAAAGATCTCAACTTTGAAGGCTTGAAGGCTTGGACTTCCAGATCCGGTGCCCGGCGATCGTCAACGTCAAATAAGGTAGGAGTTCGAGGGAATCGGATCTGAGATCTACACGATCACACTCCGGATCTAAGCTTGGTTCTTAGATCCCGAGCATCGAGCGGTTGTTTCCTTGGTGAAACAATCCCTCCCGGCTATTATTCCCTTGGTGGAATAGTACCCGTCATATCGTGTAGATCCGACCGGATCGAGATCACGCGGTGGTCCACGGATTAACCCCGGCGCAGGCAAAGAACCCACAAAGCGAGTGACCGCATAACAGGAGCTCGCGATTCGTTCGGCAAACAAGGATAAAATTTGTAATCTTTCTTTTTCTTATTTTTGATTTTCATTGTAACCGGATCTTATAAAAAGACCGGATCTTTGTAACCGATAAACAGTTATTGAGGTGGCAATGATATCAATGAAGAAAGATATGAATTTTCCCACGAACAATGTGTGATACACAATTTTACCCATATTTCGTATGCGGTTGCACACGTTGAAACTCTATTATACTCATTTAGGGAAAGACCATAAATTAAGGCATTCATAGCCTTAGCATTGAGATTAGCTTGGTGCCTCTCTCCATCGGTCATAGTCTCAACTTTGGACTTTTCTACGTATTTTTTCTCTATGAGTTCTAGGATGTCAAGGTCAATGCAACGAAGGTAAATTCTCATCCTAGGCTTCCAATAAGCAAAGTTACTACCGGTGAAGAGTGGTGGTCTAGTGGTGGATTGTCCCTCTAGCATATGCACATTCATTGAAGCCTCAATTAGATCTTTTCTCTAAGGTGATTAAACCAAAAACTAATATAGAGACCAAGCTCTGATACCAATTGTTGGACCCTAGAGGGGGGTGATTAGGGTCAAAAGGCTATAATTATGCAATAAAATTAAGACAAGCAAACCACAGAAATCTAATGCAATCAAAATAAAGGAGATAGGGTTAGGAATCGTTATCCTGTGACGCGTGATATGTTAACGAGGTTCGGTCCGCTGACCTACGTCCCCGCTCCCTACTCTCGAGGAGAAATCCACTACACAACCCGGTTTGGAAGCCGGAACTTCGTCTACACAGCGATCCCCTCACGATCTCACACTACACAGTTTGATCTACACAAGATCACACTCCCATACAGTTTGATCTACACAAGATCACACTCTCAAGATAGTAGAAATGGTGTAAGACTCTCTCTTTACAACGTCCCTATAGCAAAGAGAAAGAGCACACTGAAGCTGGGAAGTGAACACACAAAACACAGAAAGAACAGGTTTTGAAATTTAAGCTCTGTGAAAAACAACGTCACTGGTTTTTGCAAAAGCTGGGACAGCTGAGGAAGAAGAAGAGGTTGAGTTTAAATAGGAGAAACAGCTGTTTAAACCCATACCCTTAATCCCCCAAAATCTAGAAACAAACGTCGCTGAGATCTGTACTGAGCGGCACTGAAAAAGGACACAAATTACCGTTTGAAAAATACGACGGTCGACCGACGGAATTTTCGGTCGACCGCGATCCAGGTCGAAAACGAGAAAAACAAACAGAGACTTTATCGGTCGACTGGTGCGGTCGACCGAAGGAAAAAATTGAGCTCTCGGTCGACCGCACCGGTCGACCGACAAACTCTCTGCTGCCCACTAAACAAATGAACACAGGTGCGGTCGACCGGTGCGGTCGACCGCATTCTGATACGTTCTAAAATACTATTTTTGACATACTTAAATAATTTGTAAAATATTCATTTGACTTCTGAAAATTGTGAAACTTTATAAAATGTTTTTAATACTAAAAGCAAATTGTTTAGAAAATGAATTTTGCAAATAGGTCCTCATACTTGTAAGAAATAGTATTTTATGAAAAATGCTTAAAACATAAGTATGAAAAAGTGTGTGTGATATCCCAATAGCTTCAAGTGCAATTGATAACTCTTTGCCTACATTCTAGCACTAGAGAGAATATAAAACTAGCTAATATCCTCACATAGAATACAATTCTCGAGACTTGATATAGCTTGATATGGATGAAGCTTCTATATGGATTTGTTGTTCTTGAAATAACATTGCTTCATCATTATGCCTCCTCCTCCTTTGGATATCATCGTTGTAGCGCATATTCCATCCAATCCTCCATTTGTGGCACTAACAAGCTCGATAACTGAATTTACTACATTTGCACTCAATAAGCTATTAGTACCGATAATGGTGGTTATAAAACATCATCAAAACATAAGGGCAAACACCATACCCTTCAAAACCGACATGTAACATTCATTCACCACCAACTCATAAGCTTAACAACAAGCTTATTACCGTGAAATAACAATAATATATAAATTTATATACTCTATTTTAATCTCAAGTCATCGATTTTCGTACAAGTATTCCGCCAATGAACGAACGTCATTTTCTTCCCACCGATGAAACTTTCTCGTTGTTTCTTTACAAGTATTCCGCCGAAAAATTCTAGTTTCCACAAGACTTCTTCTTCGCCTTGTGAATAAACGCTAGAAAAGTATTACTGTCGATGTTGACGTCGTTGAAAAAATTTGGAGGGAACTAGAATTTCCCCCCAAAAAAACTCATTTTAAATCATCACAGTAACATCATGAGAGAGAGAGAGAGAGTGAGAGAGAGAGAGAGAGAGAGAGAAAGGATATTATGGTCTTAACATGTTTTAAACTTTTAGGTTTTGTGTTTTGGGGACTCAGAGAATTATGTGTTTGCTTTTGGGGGTTTTGTGAGCGTTGAAAAAGTCTTAGGAAGAGGTGACACACTTGTAATGAAATTAGGGACTAGAAGCAATTTCCTCTAAATAAAAATACACTAGTCACAAACTCACTAATATAAGTGTACGCATTATAATAGTACATTATTTATATGAAGATATTTTTTTCGGATCCAAAATTTATAGTTAGAAATTCTGGAAGAACGTCTAGCATGGTGAATACTACTCTGATAGGAGCCTAGAGGTTCAGAGGAGGCAATTTAGATATTTCACGGACTTATATTTGTTCAGATTTATTCAACACACTGCAGGATTAAAATAGTTCCCATACTTCATTTATGGTAAAGAAATTTTTGACATGTTATTTTGTTTTTGATTTTATCCAAGATTAATGTTTAACAAAGGTATACATCACTCGCCTTATAATTGGTCTCATCGCTTTAGGTTGAAAAGAAATTTATGTGCATGATAGATTGAAACTATTTGATATTTCCTCTCGATTTTCTGCTTCTTTTTTCATATTTAATTTATGGATGATGTTATATTTTGGGAGAAAACCCCAACGAAATTAAATTAAAACTGTCTTCTGCTTGAAGCAAAAAAGTAAAATTAACTGTACTGCAAGAAATTTAAATAGACTTATGTATCTTTATTTCTATAAGGTGCTTGGAATCATAGGATAAAAATAGTGTAAATTTTATAATACAATTACCATTACATGAAACACAATAATTGATGTCAATTATAGAACAGGGGGTTTAGTTAGGGATTAGTATTGCATTAGGGTCCTCAAGCTTCTTCAAATGTCCGATTCTGGAGCCTGATGTTCTCTCCTGCACATAAAAAATTCATGAGAGGCCAGAGTTGGGTTCTCCGGTTATTCCTCTGACGATCAGGTTAGTGCATGAGCTTGAGGGGCAAAATAGGAAGTAAGTGAAGAAGAGGAATTGTTCATATTTGCTTGAATTCCCCCAAGAAGCTACCTCATGCAGTGCAGCTCTAATTTTATAGCATATCAGAAAGGCAGAGATGTAACTTTGGCTGAGTACAGACAGGCAGTTGACTCGGCATATGTCTCTACAGGTGTCGACTGCTAAAGTGTGATTAGATGTGAGGATCATCGAGGGGGGGTTGGTGAATGATGAGTCATGAGGACTCATGGCACCACCTGTGATGAGGAGGGGTAGGTGTTGGTGTGGAGTTCGAGGATGCACTGCCTCTCTAGCCGTCTGACTAAGGGCTGAAAATACCGTCTTTTTAGTCGGCCTCGAGAATTATCGGCTAAGGTAGTGGGCCGAGTGTGGAGGCTTGTGGGCTCGATCTGATAGGTAGGTCGGTTAATACCGCATTTCAAGTTGGTCATGTAAGTTGTCGGTCTATGGAGTCGGTCGTAAGATCGATTCGAGTCGTCTGGGATCTGATCATGTATGATCTGACGTGGAATGTGACTCGTGTCAGCTTCCCAAAAAAGATTAATACTTAGTTATTTGCATGCTATAACAACAATATTGTGATTGAACGACGGAGTTTAAATTTGTTAGTGACTAGAGTTAGTTCAAGAGCTGTAATCACTGTCGCTACTTTTTTATTTTCAGAGGTAGTACACACCTTCCAAATCGTTAACTCTTTCATCAGAGGCATCCTTTTTAAAATTCTCCTCCACTTTTTTAAAGCTCCAATTTTGGTTTTGTTTTTGGGGGTTTTGGAATTAATGGTTAAATTGGGAGATTTGGACAAGTGATGGGAATTGAAATGGAGAAGGGAATCAAACGGAGGTTAGGCTAGCTAGCTTTTGGGTGTTATGTTTGTGACTGGAAAGGGAATAGACGGCTGAAAAGAGACTTCATTGGTGAAATTGAGAGATGCTCTCGCTGGCTTTTGATCTTATCAAACAACAACAAATCATGTACGCATAGCGCGAAGACCTATTCCAGTACGAAATTTTAAATTGTTAGCTAACGGAAAAAATGATGTGATACCATTATATCAGCATTCATACACCGATCTCATCAAAACTCAACACTTAAAATCTATACTATTTCTAAAAAAAAACTATTGTCAAAACCTTTACCTACCCAAATTGCCCTTTTTAAATTTTGTAATTCTAATTTTATTCTATATAATCTAAAGGGAAATTCCTCTTTTAACCCAAAGTTTTACCCCCATTTATTTAAAAACTCATCCACTTTTCTAAACACCAATAAACTCATTGTACCCATATGACTTAGTTTTAAACTCAATGTCCATTATACCTCTCTATCTTTATACTGTATTTTTCCCAAAATTGAATAATCTAATATTGCCATTTCTCTCTTCTTCTGATCATCGCTAACAGCAGGGCATCAATGGCGACGATGGAAGGAGAAAATGGCGGGCTGCTCTCCCACTTCACCAACCCCCTAATTTGGTATCCATCTTTAATTACTCTCGCCTTCTCTCTCTCCTCCATTAATTTCCCCTCTTTTCTTGAGAAATCTCTCTCCCCCATTAATATTTCTCCCCATAGAAGACACTAATCCTACATCAATAGCTTGTTAATATTTTAAAATTTTGGGTTTTCCAATACTGTATGTTAACATTTTAAAATTTTGGATTTTTTTGGCAATAGCTTGTTAAAGATGTATTATTCTTATAAATTGATGGATTCTTATTAAGCTTATGCTTCAGGAAAGGGTATGTGCATAACAATTTTGTTCATATATATCTATGTTTTGGTGACTAGGTTGATGCATAGAAGGTGTTTGATGGAATGATAAAAGGGATATATTTATTTAGACCACAACGATTAGCGGTTATGCTATATTGCTGTTGGTTGAGGAGGCAATAGAGGTGTTTGATGAAATGTCCAAGAGAAGTTTGGTTTTGTGGACCACCATGATCTTAGCCCATCGGTATGCCTTCCTACGCCCTCCGGTTGCTCCTCACCATTTTCTATTGTCGCAAATGCCTAACGTAATGCACAGCTACCCCTAAGTCAGAAACCATTCATCAATTCACACTAACTTTCCAATCAAATACATAAGAGAATCCCCCACTCTTGGCATTCGATCAGATCTTCGCATTGCTGTCACATTGCAACCCTAACGGCAAATCAACTACAACCTACAATATGATGTACCAAGTAGTATGCAATGTATCGTGTTGTATGAAATTTTCTATATTATGTATATATAGATGATTTGTGTGTATATTGTATCAAATGCACTATCTAATGTATCATGTTGTATCAAATTTTCTATTAGAAATTTATCAGTGTATCTAGTAGAAATGTATACAACGTTTCGATAGTGGTGATTTTGGATTATTTCCATTTAGTCTTCATGGATTATTTTCATTCAATGTTATATGGTTGAGTTTAGTGGTTGATAGATATGAATATCTGTAATGAATTGATGCACTGATTGAACTGAAGAAGTTTTGATGGTAGGTTGTGGTAACTACAGCCTATTAGGCCATATTATGCAAGTGATAATTGTATAAGATGGCAGTGGCAGAACTTGATAAGCACTGAGCAAGTTGTATTGGCTACTATGTTTGCGTATATTAATCAGTTTTTTTAGGGTCATGCAAACACTCGATGACATACGTTATGTGTCGCGTGACCAATTATACACCTCGATGAGAGGTCTTCGCTCAATTTTTTAGCTTTTGATAAAGTATAACACTTTAGTAAAGTATAGCAGCTTTTTGATGAAGTATAACACCTTATGACAAAGTATAGCACCTTATGGCAATAGTATAACATCTTATCGATAAAGTACAGCACCTTATGGTCTCTAGAAATTCAGCAACTTATTGCGTTGCGATAAACCAAATCAGTTTTTTTAGGGCTAAGTAAACACTCGATGACCTACGTTATGTGTCGCGTGACCAATTATCCACCTCGACGAGGAGTCCTCGCTCAATTTTCCAGCTTTTGCTCAATTTGCCAGCTTTTGGCAAAGTATAGCACTTTTTGGGAAAGTATAACAGCTTATTGATAAAGTATAGCACCTTATGACAAAATATTGCACATTATGGCAATAGTATAGTACCTTATCGATAAAGTATAGCACCTTATAGTCTCTAGAAATTGAACAACTTATTGCATTATGATAAACCAAATCAGTTTTTTTAGGGCCATGCAAACACTCGATGACCTACGTTATACGTCGCGTGACCAATTATCCACCTCGATGAGGGGTCCTTGCTCAATTTTCTAGCTTTTGGCAAAGTATAGCACTTTATGGTAAAGTATAGCAACTTATTGATGAAGTATAGCACCTTATGGCAAAGTATAACACCTTATGGTAATAGTATAGCACCTTATCGATAAAGTATAGCACCTTATTGTCTCCGGAAATTCAGAAACTTATTGCATTGCGATAAACCAAATTAGTTTTTTTAGGGCCATGCAAACACTCGATGACCTACGTTATGTGTCGCGTGACCAATTATCCACCTCGACAAGGGGTCCTCGCATTTTCCAGCTTTTGACAAAGTATAGCACTTTATGGGAAAGTATAGCAGCTTGTTGATGAAGTATAGTACCTTATGATAAAAGGCCGCAAAGTATAGCACCTTATAGCAATAGTATAACACCTTATCGATAAAGTATATCACCTTATAGTCTCTGGAAATTCAGCAACTTCTTGCGTTGCGATAAACCAAATCAGTTTTTAGGGCCATGCAAACACTCGATGACCTAAGTTATGTGTCGCGTGACCAATTATCCACCTCGACGAGGGGTCCTCACTCAATTTTCTAGCTTTTGCATAATTTTTCAGCTTTTTGGCAGAGTATAGTACTTTATGGGAAGTATAGCATCTTATTGATAAAGTATAGCACCTTATGGCAAAATATAGCACCTTATGGTAATAGTATAACACCTTATTGATAAAGTATAACACCTTATAGTCTCTAAAAATTCAGCAACTTATTGTGTTGCGATAAACCAAATCAGTTTTTTTAGGGTCATGCAAACACTCGATGACCTACGTTTTGTGTCGCGTGACCAATTATCCACCTCGACGAGGAGTCCTTGCTCATTTTCTAGCTTTTGCTCAATTTTTCAGCTTTTGGCAAAGTATAGCACTTTATGGAAAAATATAACAGCTTATTGATAAATAATGTCACCTTATGGCAAAGTATAGCACCTTATGGCAATAATATAACACCTTATCGATAAAGTATAGCACCTTATAGTCTCTGGAAATTCAACAACTTATTGCGTTGCGATAAACCAAATCAGTTTTTTAGGGCCATTCAAACACTCGATAACCTACGTTATGTGTTGCGTGACCAATTATCCACCTCGATGAGGGGTCCTCGCTCAATTTTCCAGCTTTTGCTCAATTTTCAAGCTTTTGGCAAAGTATAGCACTTTATGGGAAAGTATAACAGCTTATTGATAAAGTATATCACAGTATGACAAAGTATAGCACCTTATGGCAATAGTATATCATCTTATCGATAAAGTATAGCACCTTATAGTCTTTGGAAATTCAACAACTTATTGCGTTGCGATAAACCAAATCAGTTTTTTAAGGCCATGCAAACACTCGATGACCTACGTTATATATCGCGTGACCAATTATCCACCTCGACGAGGGGTCCTCGCTTAATTTTTTAGCTTTTATACTTTTCCATAAAGCGCTATACTTTTTCATAAGGTGCTATACTTTGCCATAAGGTGCTATACTTCATCAATAAGCTGCTATACTTTACCATAAAGTGCTATACTTTGCCAAAAGCTAAAAAATTGAGCGAGGACCCCTCGTCGAGGTGGATAATTGGTCACGCGACACATAACATAAGTCATCGAGTGTGGTCATCGAGTGTTTGCATGGCCCTAAAAAACCTAATTTGGTTTATCGCAGCGTAATAAGTTACTGAATTTCCAGAGACTATAAGGTGCTACTTTATTAATAAGGTGCTATACTATTATCATAAGGTGCTATATTTTACCATAAGGTGCTATACTTTGCCATAATATGCTATACTTCACCAATAAGCTGCTATATTTTACCATAAAGTGCTATACTTTGCCAAAAGCTGGAAAATTGAGCGAGAACCCCTCGTCGGGGTGGATAATTGGTCACTCGACACATAACGCAGGTCATCGAGTGTGTTTATCGGGTGTTTATATGACCCTAAAAAAACTGATTTGGTTTATCGCAACGCAGTAATCTACTGAATTTCCAGAGACTATAAGGTGCTATACTTTATCGATAATGTGTTATACTATTGCCATAAGGTGTTATACTTTGCCATAAGGAGCTATACTTTATCAATAAGTTGCTATACTTTCCCATAAAGTGCTATACTTTGCTAAAAGCTGGAATATTGAGCAAAAGCTGGAAAATTGAGCGAGGACCCCTCGTCGAGGTGGATAATTAGTCACGCGACACATAACGTAGGTCATCGAGTGTTTGTATGGCCCTAAAAAAACTGATTTGGTTTATCGCAACGCAATAAGTTGATGAATTTCCAGAGACCATAAGGTGCTATACTTTATCGATAAGGTGTACTATTACCATAAGGTGTTATACTTTGCCATAAGGTGCTATACTTCATCAACAAGTTGCTATACTTTCCCATAAAGTGCTATACTTTGTCAAAAGCTAGAAAATTGAGCGAGGGCCCCTCGTCGAGGTGGATAATTGGTCACACGACACATAACGTAGGTCATCGAGTGTTTGCATGGCCCTAAAAGGTGCTATACTTTATCGATAAGTTGCTGAATTTTTAGAGACTATAAGGTGCTATACTTTATCGATAAGATGCTATACTATTACCATAAGGTGCTATATTTTACCATAAGGTGCTATACTTCATCAATAGGCTGCTATACTTTACCATAAAGTGCTATATTTTACCAAAAGCTAGAAAATTGAGCGAGGACCCCTCGTTGAGGTGGATAATTGGTCACGTGACACATAACACAGGTCATCGAGTGTGGTCATCGAGTGTTTGCATGGCCCTAAAAAACTAATTTTGTCTATCACAACGCAGTAAGTTGCTGAATTTCCAGAGACTATAATGTGCTATACTTTATCGATAAGGTGCTATACTATTGCCATAAGGTTCTATACTTTGCCATAAGGTGATATACTTTATCAATAAGCTGCTATACTTTCCCATAAAGTGCTATACTTTGCCAAAAGCTAGAAAATTGAGTAAAAGCTGGAAAATTGAGCGAGGACCCCTCGTCAAGGTGGATAATTTGTCACGCGACACATAACGTAGGTCATCGAGTGTTTGTATGGCCCTAAAAAAACTGATTTGGTTTAGTGTAATGCAATAAGTTGCTGAATTTTCAGAGACCATAAGATGCTATACTTTATTGATAAGGTGCTATATTATTGCCATAAGGTGATATACTTTGCCATAAGGTGATATACTTCATCAATAAGCTGCTATACTTTCCCATAAAGTGCTATACTTTATCAAAAGATGGAAAATTGAGCGAGAGCCCCTCGTCGAGGTGGATAATTGGTCACGTGACACATAACGTAGGTCATCGAGTGTTTGTATGCCCCTTAAAAACTGATTAATATACGCAAACTGAGTAGTCAATACAACTTGCTCTGTGCTTATCAAGTTCTGCCACTGCCATCTTATACAACTATCACTTGCATAATATGGCCCAATAGACTGTAGTTACCACAACCTAACATCAAAACTTCTTTAGTTCAATCAGTGCATCAATTCATTACAGATATTCATATCTATCAACCACTAAACTCAAGCACATAACATTGAATGAAAATAATCCATGAAGATTGAATGGAAATAATCCAAAATCACCACTATCAAAACGTTGTATACATTTCTACTAGATACACTGATAAATTTCTAATAGAAAATTTGATACAATATGATACATTGGATAGTGTATTTGCTACAATATACACACAAATCATCTATATATACATAATATAGAAATTTCATACAACACGATACATTGGATACTACTTGGTACATCATATTGTAGGCTGTAGTTGATTTGCCGTTTGGGTTGCAATGTGACAGCAATGCGAAGATCTGATCGAATACTAAGAGTGAGCGATTCTCTCTTGTATTTGATTGGAAAGTTAGCGTGCGTTGACGAATAGTTTCTGACCGAGGGGTAGCTGTGCATTACGTTAGGTGTTGGCGACAATAGAAAATGGTCAGGAGCAACCGAAGGGCGTAGGAAGGCATACCGATGGGCTAAGATCATGCGGTCCACAAAACCAAACTTCTCTTGGACATTTCATCAAACACCTCTATTGCCTCCTCAATCAACATCAATATGGCATAACCACTAATCGGTGTGGTCTAAATAACTATATCCCTTTTATCATTCCATCAAACACCTTCTATGCATCAACCTAGTCACTAAAACATAGATATATATGAGAAAAATTGTTATGCACATACACTTTCCTGAAGCATAAGCTTTATAAGAATCCATCAATTTATAAGAACATGACATCTTTAACAAGCTATTGCCAAAAAAACCCAAATTTTCAAAATGTTAACATACAATATTGGATAACCCAAAATTTCAAAATGTTAACAAGCTATTGATGTAGGATTAGTGTGTTCTATGAGGAGAAATATTAATGGAGGAGAGAGATTTCTCAAGAAGAGAGGGGAAATTAATGGAAGAGAGAGAGAAGGAGAGAGTAATTGAAGATGGGTACCAAATTAGGGGTTAATGAAGTGGGAGAGCAGCCCGCCATTTTCTCCTGCCACCATCGCCATTGATGCCCTACTGTTAGCGATGATGAGAAGAAGAGAGAAAGGGCAATATTGGGTTTTACAATTTTAGGAAAAATACAGTATAAAGATAGAGAGGTATAATGGACATTAGGTTTAAAACTAAGTCATATGGGTACAATGAGTTTATTGGTGTTTAGAAAAGTGGATGTGTTTTTAAATAAGTGAGGGTAAAACTTTGGGTTAAAAGAGGATTTTCCCTAATCTAAAATATGTCCTTTCCCCTGCCGCTGCCCCCCCCCCCCCCCTCTGTAACCACCTCTTCATCTCCCTGATTCTTCTGTTTCTCAACCACTAAGAAACACATGAATCCCCTCTGCCTCTTCATCCCACCCGTCGCCCCCTCATTTAATCGTCCTCTCCTCTACCGCTCCATCCACCTGCCCCATGTGCATCTTCCGATTCTTTTGTTTCTCTTTTCATTCGACCCCTGCCCCCTCCCTCATTTAACTATCCTCTCCTCTGCCGCTCCACCCACCCTCCCCTTATGCCTCTTCCTCTTCGATTGTTATGATTATTTCGTTTCTCCACTCCACCAACAAAACCATCAACCTCAACAAGCAGCCAGAGCCTCTCGAGCTCCTAACGAAACCCAAGAAGCCCGAAAACCCCAATTCCAAACCCCCTCTGAAGATTTCTGCGAAGCCCTAGCTCCCTTCCTCAAACTCTTCAAATCCGACGGATCTAAATCCGACTCCGATGACGGAGCCATTGAATTCACTGATACCCATGAACCCATTAATCCAAAACTCTAAGAGGTGACTGATGTTAGTGTGAAGTACTACGAGCCCAAAAGAGGGGATTTTGTTGTCGACGTTGCTGTTTCGGGCAATGAGAACAAATTGGATGTGAACGTGGGTGCTGATTTGCTCGGGACGATGCTGACGAAGGAGGTGATGCTGTTGTATAGCGCGAAGTTGGATTATTTGCTTTGTGATCTTGAGAAGGAGAGGGAGAGAGAGGAGTTTATGGCGAAGGGGAAAATGGGGGTTGTGAGGGATGAGGAGGTTTTGAGTAGGGAGAAGGTAAAGGGGAGGCCGATGGTAGAGATGGGGATTGTGCTTTTCGCGGAGGTTTTGGGTCGGACGCTTAGCAGTCTGCCGCTGCTTTCGTCGAGGAGGATGTATCAAAGGGTTGTGTGGCATCAAGTGAGGCAGATTCTCGATTTTTCCATATTTATCTTTTAAACTTGCTGAGAGATTTTTATATTTTCATACAAATTTTAGGTTTTCATCACTTCTTTTCAGATTATTAAAGCACTTAACCTGTATAGGAAGAAGACTAGAACTGATAATATCTTCTGGGTACAAGTTTTAAATTGAATTTTCTATCCAATAAATATGTTAATCCACTAATTTTACTAGAATTTGAAGTTTAAAGTTTGACACAACATGTAGATTCATCTTGACAAAAAGGTGATCAAGCAACCTTTATCACTACTTATTCTTATTTCTCATTCTTAATCTTCAGTTGGTTGCCTAATAACTTACCTTTTCCCCCTTTGTTCGGCTTGATGGTTGTTGATGTCAGGGGTCTGAGATTGATAGGAGTAGTAGAAAGCTATCAAGGTAAATTAAATTTTTATTTTATCTCTATTATCCCAAATAATTTGTTATTTATGTTCTCTTGTGAAGTAAATTAGGCACTGTGATCAGTTGTTAATTAATTTATGAATAACAAGTATATGGAAAATCATTAATTATCTAAAAATAGTGACTTATATCTTCATATATGTTTGATCAGAATATAAGCATTTATATCACAAATATCGAGTTCATTGTATATTCTACTGGTTTTAAATTAGACTGCTTAGGAGTGTTAATTTCACTAAGAGTTTGGATATTGTACAATCTTAAAGATGATTTCACTAAGAGTTTGGATAAGGGTGCTATCTTTTTATAGTTAGTAAACTCATTTTGGAAAATTATTTCGTTGAGCTTGTAGGAAATTTAGGAATCATCTTTAATATTTTTCCCATGATCATATATTCAAAACTATGCATGACGTACAACCAAATATGTTGTGTCAATTAGCTCTGTAGCTTTAAGTTTTAAAGGCCAAGGTCAAACTATTTAATCATCATCAGAACATTTGAAGCTGTTATATCCTAATTATTGTTAGATCTTGGATGTTGAAACTGTTAAACTATTTATATATTTATTCAACTATCAGACATTTTGTTATAATTTATTTGAAAATCTTTAAGCATCGGTTTACCTAGAAAACCAGACATTGTCTTTGTACTGTACCTTGCTAAGATTAATAAATTTGACAACCTATCCTCATTGTCAGTTTTATCTGATTGCTACTTTATGGATGTTATTGCAAATTTTCTTCTCAGAATACAATAGAAAATAAAAATTCCAGCAAGCAAATCTGGAATTTTCCACTAATTTGTTGTGAAACAAGTTTGTAGTATTGCAGATGTTTTTGACAGAAAAGTTTTGAAAAAGAAGTGAATTTAAGATATTTAAAATTATAAATTACTTATAGGTTTGAAAAGGTGCTTCCAATAGTAATAACTTTTCAAAACACCCTTTGGAACAAACAGACACTTTTCAACAGTCGCTTGTTTATTCACTAAATTCAAAATAATATTAAAATAATATATTCAAAATATATATAGTAAAAAGTTAGAATATTTAAGCGAAAACAGGAAAGTGCAAAGTGCATCTAATAATCGAGTCAAAATCGTGCATTATTCGTGCTACCTGCACGTAGGTTTAGAAACATGTACTTTGATCCATTTATCAAAGCCTAATAATCATTAAATGCTTTTAAACTTCTAAAAGAATACTCAATTATCCGATATGAGACTATCTTGTTTTTACAAACAAATACTAACAATCCCTCACTTTGTTTGTAAAAACAATTTTTTTAAAAAATATATAATTTTATTTAAAAATAATCTGCAATATGTACAAAATGAGATAAGTATATATAAGTAGAGTTATCTTTCAATTTAAACATTTACTTAGTACAAACACCTTAAAGTTCTATCAAAGTCGTTAGTTGCCTTAACATTACACTAATTACTCTCTTTGTGATAGAACCAGAGAATGTTATACATATACTAATCTCTTGTTTCAATGAGAAAATTAATATTTTAGCACTGTTATGGCCTTGTGCTTATTCCTGGCTCATGAACTCTTTAAAGAGCAAACATTTAGCTCTTTTAAGAACCACTTCTAAATTCATATAGGTGAAACGTCTACAATGTGTTCTCCATTACTTTAAACACATAATAATAATGTATTAGACTTTCATTAAGAGCATAACTCATCCTCTTATTCCGTAATGAACGATATTGATATTATCTTGTACGACTTAATGTGTCAATATCAATCAATCACTGTTAAAAACTTGTTATTACCCATTTAAACGTTTTAACCAATTCAATTCTAGTAAATGGTCAGGTCGGGTTACCATTCCTGGTGATCTTAAATATAAGGTTTCAGCGCCATTTCACTTGATGTCATCTTTACTACCTCTCTTGCTAGTGGTTTTGGAAATGGATCAGCCAAGTTTTTATTTATCTTAACATAGGCAATTGTTATGACACTATCTTGTATCAAGTGTCTCACATATTCATGTCTTAGACTTATGTGTCTAGACTTACCATTATACGTACATTTATAAGCCATTGACAAAGTCGCTTGAATATCATAATGAATAGAAATATGAGGCATTGGAGTAGGCCATAACTTAATATCTAGCAATAACTTCCGAATCCACACAGCCTCTTTACAAGTTGCTGCTAAAGGAATGAATTCAAATTCCATAGTGGAGTGTGAAATACATGTTTGTTTCTTTCTCTCCCAAGAAACTGCTCCTCCATAAAGTGTAAAAACCATTCCAGAAGTGGATTGGTTGTCTATAACACTAGTCATCCAACTTGCATTGGTGTATCCTTCTAATACAACCGGATAATCATTATAGAACAAACAAATATTTTAGGTCTTCTTTAAATATTCAAGAATCCTGTAAATGATTTTCCAATGTTATTACAATTGGATTACTAGTGTATCTACTTGATTTGCATACAACAAATGCAATATCAGGTCTAGTACAATGCATAACATATATTAAAGAACCAATTGCACTAGCATACTCAAGCTGTGCTACAGCTCTACCAGAATTGGTAATCAATTTGACACTAGGATCAAAAGGAGGGTTAACTTCTTTAAAACCAAGATGATTAAATTTAGTCAATATAATGTGATTGGCTTAAAGAGAAACCCCCACTATATTTTATAATTTTAATCCTTAAAATATTATCCACTTCTCCAAAATCTTTTATTTGAAACATAGAAGATAGATACTCTTATGTCTCATTTATGCCAATCATGTTAGTGTTGAATATTAACATGTCATCGACATACAAGAAAACAAACACACTATATTTATTAGTGAATTTAGAATAAATATACTTATAAGCACTATTATGTTTGAAACCATAAGACAGAATAACAGAATCAAACTTTTCATGCCATTGTTTTGTTGCTTGTTTAAGACCATAAATAGAGTTAATTAGTTTACATACTTTTCTTTCATATCCTGGAAGAATGAAACCTTCCGGTTGTTCCGTGTAAACCTCCTCATTTAAATCTCCTTTTAAAAATGCAGTATTGACATCCATTTGATGCACAAATAATTTAATATAGATGGCAAAGCAACAAGAATTCTAATAGATATTTTATGTGCGACAGGTTCATATATCCAAATAATCTATACCTTCTTTTTGTTTAAACCCTTTTGCTACTAATCTAGCCTTAAAAGCTTGAACAGAACCATCAAAATGATATTTTCTTCTAAAAACGCATTTACATCCTATTGGCTTTGATCATTGAGGTAAATCTACTAAAATCCAAGTACTATTACCCATTATCGAATCCATTTTATCATTGACAGCTTCTTTCCAAAATGAAGCATCTCTAGATGACATTGCTTCCATGAAGGTTCATCTAAATTAAAACCTATAGGATGTTTATTTAAAACATTATTATTCCTATCACCTTCAACAAGAAAAATAATTTATTCAGGAGAAATAAAATCTGAAGGTAAATATTTCTCTTTTCTTGCTCTAGTACTTCTTCTTGGCTCTGATATTTCTTTAGATGTATTAGTTTCTTTAGCATGAAAATCAGAACTAAGAATATTATTAGAGTTAAGCAGAATATGAACATTTTCAACATTTTTAGAATCTGCAGAAAATTTATTTTTAAAGAATTCAACATCTCTAGATTCAATAATAGTATTAGAAGATAAATCAAGTAGCTTATATGCTTTACTATTTTCAGCATATCCGACAAAGACACTTTTAAAGGCTCTAGGTCCAAGTTTTGTTCTTTTAGGATCAGGAACTGTATAATAAGCCAAACACCTCCACACTTTAAAATATGACAGAATAGAATTTTCTACCTTTCCATAACTCATAAGGGATTATATTTGACTTTTTAGAGGAAATCCTATTATGTATATAACATGCTGTGTATAGTGCTTCCTCCCATAAATTTAAAGGTTACTTAGCATTATTAAGCATACAATTTATCATTTCGTGTAAAGTTCTATTTTTTCTTTCGGCTAAACCATTATGTTGGGGAGTATAAGGTGTTGTGCACTAATGAATAATGACATGTTCTTCACAAAAAGTATTAAAATTATCTAAAAAATATTCACCACCTCTATCAAAACGTAACACTTTAATTTTCTTTTCAAGTTGATTTTAAACTTTTGTTTTGTATTTTTTAAACATGTCAAAAGCTTCATCTTTTATTTTTAAAAGATAAACATACATATATCTACTGCAATCATCAACAAAAGTGATAAAGTATCTTTTTCCTTCTCTAGTTAACATACCATTTAATTCACATATATCAGAATGTATTAAATCTAAAACTTTAGAATCTTTGCGAGAAACACTTGGAAAAGATTTCTTTGTTAATTTAGACTTAGCACAGATTTCAATTTATCAAATTCACCATTAAAGTTAATGAAGTCTAACTTTCTCATATTTTTCAAATAGCGAAAGTTTAAATGTGCTAAGCGATCATGCCATAAATAAGAAGACACAACAACATAAACAACAAACATAACTTTATTATTAATACTGAGTTGATACATTCCATCACAAGAGTAGCCCTTTCCCATAAACATCCCGTTCTTAGATAGGATATTACATTGTTTGACCGAAAAGCAACCCGAAACCCTTTCTTACAAAGAAGATCAACAAAAACTAAGTTCTTTCTATTTTGGGTACATACAGAATATTTATAAGAGTCAATTTCTTTCCAGAAGTAAAATATATATATATCAATAGTCCCCTTCCCAGCAACCTTTGCACAAGCATTGTTCCCCATTTACACTTCTGTAATTTCTAAATTTTCTTCAAATCCTTTGAACATGGATTTGTCCTTGCAAACGTGGATTGTTGCACTAGAATCAAGCCACCATCCAGACCTAACAGAAGTCATATTGATTTTAAAAATCATGACGACCATATTCTCTTCTATCATATTTGCAGAAGCCTTTGATTTTGTATTATTATTTTATTTGTGACGATATTCTTTAGCAAAATGTTCACGCTTACCGCAAATAAAACAAGACCCCTTTTTATTCTAAAAATTCTTCCTTTTAAAGTGTTGTCCACTTTTCTTTACTTGAAGGTTTCCATTACTGAAGATTCATTCTTTTCCATTATGTGGACCTTAGAATCACTTTGAACAAAATTTTTCGAATCACGTAAGCGTGACTCCTCCTCAATTCGAAAATTCTTCTGAAGTTGTTCCAAAGAGATGTCCTCAGTTTTATGCATTAGTTTCTTTGAGTAATCTTTTCGAGTTGAGGGTGGTTTTGCAATAATTGTAGCAACTTGAAAAGACTCTAAAAGAACTATTTTGAGAATATGAATCTTATTAAGCAGAACCTCCAATTCATGAACTTTCTCTAGGACAGACTTGTCATTAACCATTTTATATTCTAGATATTTTGCAATTAAATACTTGTTTGTACCTTCCACCTCAGATTTGTATTTAAATTCTAGTGCGTTCTAGATTTCCCTTGCTAACTTTATCCTCGTTAAAAGATCATATAGCCGATCCGAAAGTGTGTTTAGAATGTGACCACGACACAACACTTCATCTTCCTCCCGTTTCGCCTTTTGCTTTTTTATTTCTTCTATTTCCTCTTCAGTAGGTTGGTTCCCTTCTGCACTTGGTTTCGGATCTTCTATAAGCTGCAGGTTGGGATTGAGGATGTTGGAGATCTTCAATGTTGTAATAAGGAACATCATCTTGTCTTACCAGCGAGAGAAATTGTTCCCGTCGAATCGGTCCAATTTGACCATGTCTTGATTCATCACCTTGATTGATTCCGACTCCATTGTAGTAGAAATATTTCTTTAAGATTGTTAGAAAAATTATGAAGGAGACAAAAATTTTGAGGCGTGAAACACTTTCCTTAAAGAAATATTTGCTCCACTTAATATTCAAAGTTGCTTCGGGTTAATGTAGATTTTCTTCCCAGGATGTAACACAAAATAAAAATTCTAGCAAGCAAATATGAAAATTGTCACTAATTCGTTGTGACACAAGTTTGTAGTATTGCAGATATTTTTGACAGAAAAGTTTTGAAAAAGAAATGAAATTAAGATATCTGAAATTATAAACTATTTATTGGTTTGAAAAAATGCTTCAAACAGTCATAACTTTTCAAAACACCCCTTACAACAAACAGACACTTTTCAACATCCGCTTGTCTATTCATATTTTCTAAACTTCAAAATAACTTTAAAAATAATATATTCAAAATATATATTAAAAAATTAGAATATTTAAGCGGCAGCGACAAAGTGTAAAATGCAAAGTACGTCTAATAATCGCGTCAAAATCACGCATTATTCGCGCTGCCAACACGCGGGTTTAAAAGAAAGAAGCCTGTACTTCGATCTATTTATCAAAGCTCAATAATTATTAAATATTTTTAAACTTCTAAAAGAATGCTCAAATATTTAAAGTGAGACTATCTTGTTTTTAGAAACAAATATTAACATCTTCTTCACGCAACTAGCGTGTGACACGACAAAGCTTACCATAGACGAAAACGACTGCTGAGTGCTGATGGCTTTAACAGATCAAAACCTCATGAAAGGAAAATGACTACGTCACCATGACATTTTGGTGACTAACAATATATACATTCACGTTAAACACATAAATTTTTATACCGCATACCTAATAATAAATAATAATAATAGTAATAATAATAATAATAATAATAATAATAAAATAAAAAATAAAAAAATAAAAAAGAACCCCTTTCACTCAATGAAAAGAGAAATTTTGTCAAAAATAGTGGACTTCGATGGAAATATTATGATTTCAATGCATGTCTAACAAAAGACTTGTTCACTAAACTAACACAGTTTGAAGCTATAGATTTAAATTCTGATCGGATAAGAAAACAAATTTAATTTTTTTTTTTTTTTTTTTTTGAATTCAATCCTATCTGCACGTGAAGTGCAACTCAGCGTATCACCAAAGCATCATTACCAATTTTTGTAAGAGCTAAGAGCTAAAATTGGAGGGACCATCTTGTTAATGACGGTCCCAGAAAACACTTGGCTAGATTTCTTTTGAAAAAACTTAGCTAAGATCTTGTTATTTTTATAATCTCAGAGTTGAGAAAGAGGGGCATACAATAATATCTTGTCACCCAAGCTGCATCGCGTGGGCCGACAGCCCAACAAAAATCCCTATTGATTCCAACTAGTTACGATCAACGCGAGACACAAAGAGAGCCTAAACCCTCGAATCGATGCTAATTCCTTCCATTTCTTCATCTCAAAAATCTTAAGACGCTAATTTGCTCGTCATGAAAACCTCAAGCGAACTACAACTAACGAGGAATACAAAGCAATTAGGGGGTCCACGAAGCGGCGGAAAGCAAAAGGTGACGTGCGGATGGCCTCAAAAACTCGCTTTTGAAGTGCGGAAGTGTGTTTAATTTAAGCACGCGGATGCGTAAAATATTCACCGGAGGGCTCGGCTTTATAAAGTTTAGACACTACGGGATTATATTAAGAATTTAATTAACAATTTGAGCAGAGAATTCTGATTAAGAATGAGATGGTGGTTGTGGCTACGGCAGTTTGTTTAATGATCTCAAATGCGCTGCGCCTTGGGTAACGAGCGCTTTTAGTTTTAGAATCACGTTCTTCGGTGAAACTCGCATATGTTGTTGGTTTTTTATAGGTTGGGAGTTTGTTCCCATTTTCATTGAATAATAATAACTGTGCTATTCTCCTCCCGTATACTACTTTTACACTACAACAGAGAAGTGCGGGCTCATTTGACGTGTCACCAAATTTGATAAAAAAAAAAAAGTTGACGAAAATGAATCACGCACTTTTTTTCTCATATAATGTAGAGGTAGTGTAGAAATAATAGTGTGATTAACGCTACTCATTTTCATTGGTTTTCATACTGCTTGAGGTGGGAGGATCGAGGGCAGTTTGGAGATTTGCAATAGTCACAATAGTTATAAGCAACTTGCTCTCGGATATGTGGCGTCTCAGAGAATTTGTATTGGCGGGAACCACTATAGATACATCACGTGGCCCTGAGTAACAATTGTTGGGCCACATTACAGCCCGATCCATCAAAATGCAATACTTCGTATTAATTTCATAGGCGGAACTCATCACGGCTCATTAGTATAGGGATCCAAACGGATCAGACATAGCCCCGATATGATATTTATCATATTTGTATCCGTTTACCAATCTCGAATACGGGATATAAGTACACATATCCGTAGAAACGAACCAAAAAAATAAAAATTCCTCGTAGGGACACCCGGACACATAAACAAAAAAAGAAACAATTAATAAATATATAATATAAATATTCAAATAGAAGAACTTCTCTATACAACATCTTCATCCACAAATCAGCTAGCTTATACGTCTAAAACATATGATCCGTACGCACAAACTAAAGAGTCATCGGTCTGGTTCAACATGAGGAAATAATTTTTCCACGGTCGAAAATTAGAGTGACCAGTCGTCGGAGGTCCAAACAACATAATTCTACCAAGTTGACAAAAGTAAAGTGAGAAGTACCCAGCTTGGTGCCTATAATATGTTTCAGCCCTGGAAAGGAACATCAGGACCAAGCTCACCCAAAAAGCAGAACAAAACGGCTTCAAGAATGAAGTTCAAAGACAAACCAAATATCACTAAAGCAATTGGTAGGGTGAAATAAACATCAAAAGGGAGCTGTTACCTTAAAATACGGTGATAACTATATATATTCTCCAGCTCGAAAATCATAGGGGTCTTTGCATATCCCCTCAAAATCTTTAATATTTGCAAAACTACCCTCCAAATCTTGGTATTTGCAAAATTGCTACCCAATTCTCCCTCGTATTTCAAATGAGTTACAACCCAAAATTTTCTTCCACTTTTAGTCGTTTCAACCCATTCGCAAATAATTTTACGGTATCACAATCTCAAGAGCTATAACCCATAATTTTTTTTTTGCCATTTTTAATCATTTATGACCCACTGGAACATAATTTCACAGAGGCTAAAATTAACAGTTTCATGAGCTATAACCCACAATTGTTAGCTATTTTTTATCATTTAGACCCAAATTTTAGTCTTTAAACATGAAATTACTGCAAAACTATTGGAAATTTTGGCAGTGCCTTGTTTTAAAAGCATAATTCTTAAATTGTAGTAGAAAGAACTAATATGCTAGTTTTAAGGGGTAATTTTGCAAATATTAATATTTGAGAGGCAAGTTTGCAAATGTTGAACATTTGAGGGGCGTATATGCTAAAACCTCGATAATATTAGTTCAACATTGCCATACCTGCTGAAAACTGATATTACAAATGTTACAGAAATCTGGAAGCAATCAGCAGGAAGCAAATATATGCATCTGTTACAACTTACATATTTGCTGAAAACTGATGAATCTATCTCCTGGATATATATTCTACAAGGCGTCTATCAAGCTCAAAATGTTGAATCAGAATATTCTGCAAATGCATAAAGAGAAAACTGGTTAAACCTTTACCAACTCATTTATGTAATAGAAATTCATAACTGGGAATAAACTACTCACATGTAATAAGCGAAATGACGCAACTTTAGAAACATGCAGTTCTGTTCCATTAAGCTTGTGCTTAAACAAATTACTAAGTGATTTGATCTTTATACAATATCATCTTAAATATATCACAGATCCCAACGAGATAGGGAAATAAAATCAGATCAGTTAGTTGCAATTAAGTATATAACCAATTGGCAGTGTATAATCATATTTAAAAACAAAAACTGATCTTTTAATTCGTGCATGCCATACAAGTATCTGTCCTGCCATTTAGCTTCAACTGAGATGAGAATAATTAGGCAAATTGAACACCAAGATCCCCAGTAGTTATCAAGTAGTTACCTTTTGTTCCCAACTGATTCCTTTACAGCTCTACTAGGCCTATAAATTAAAAACTAAATGCTTAAAACATGCCTGTATCTTCTTCTTCTTCTTTTTTATTTTTTATTTTTACATGTAGAGAGGTTTCTAAAATATTCAAAAGGCAAACTGTATAAATATTTTTTTTTAAAGTTTAAGGACATCGTAGCAAATGTGTTACGGGGAAGAAGCAAATTTATAGGCCCATGAACCATCCTAATCATTGATTTGTATATTCTGCACTAATGGAAATAATATGAAAAATTGTCAACTACCTTATCATCATAAGTTCATAACTATGATTACTGGTTCCGGCAGCTTTTTGATATATCACCCCTTTCATTTTCTGCCACTTGAAAGAGTGCAAGGTGACTTCATCCCCATGCTAGACTAACGCTCATAGAAGAAGAGTGAGAAATTTGAAGACGGTAGACTTATTATCGTTGCACGAGGTCGCAAGTTAAAGACATGCAACAACTAGCATATTAGGAATACTATCTATAGGGAGGGGGTAAGACGGAACCACTTTTTGTTCAAGAAAAAACATTCAGACAGGAAAAATCTATACTGCCTGAACTGATAGCCTGATTCAATTTATAAGCTTTTCTTAAGGTTGAAGTCCAAATTCTCTACATGACTACTGTTGTAATCTCAACATGTGACACTTCAGAGGATAACAGTGACGCACAACATTATCAGATAAGAAACAAAAATGAAAATGTTAAGAGAAAAAGTAAAATATGGCACTGTTGTGGAGAGCGAAAGTGGGAGCTAAGCAGTAAGACAAGGCTCAAGTTGTTAACACTTCGGCGAGTTTTAGCGGGCAAAAAGTGTGAAGGTTTTTTCGAAAACAAAAGCTTAAAAGGCAATAAAAAACATTTACAAAATAGGAGATACTTTAAGTATATGCATAACAAAGAAAAAGGTAAGTAATTTATACTAAACCACTAATGAGGACAAGAAACATCCACAAAAAGAAGATATGCGCAAACATAATGTTCTAAATCTTGGGGCCTAAAGCATCCCAAAAGCCATATAGAGAAGCAGGGGTTAAGCGGGCTTTTTACGTTTTTTTGAAATATGGTAAACTAGCTCCATGTTTAAAAACCTCATAAAAAGTGGATAAAGTCGGAAGAAATACCTTAGTAATAGTTGGTGCAGGAGTGTCAACAGTGATATCTGGTAATCGTGCCACTTCTGAGGCATTGTCAAATAAAATATAGGTTGGAAGCTGACCTGTAACTGCAAATCCAAATGGTAAAAGGCTAAGAGACATAGAGATAATAGTTTCTAAAATATAATCCAGATGCAGTAAAAAATGCACAGACTATGAAAATTACAAAAGGATTATAGGAATTGTACCACTTAAAGATATTCCAAATTTTTCTGCAGCATTAGGGAAGTGCCCAAGGTTGACTATCCCAAAAGATAAATTCTTATTCGCATAACTGTCAATAATTTCAGCATATTATGTATTAAGCAGCCTATAACATTATCAAATAATGTAATAACAAACGCAAAGTTGCAAAATAGTGAAAACAGAAGTTTTTTTAATTTATTTATGAAAGGGTTGGTGCACTATCATATAACAATAAATCTCCGAAAAAAGTTCTTTCCTGCTTTTTTACATGTGGCACGAGCATGTATAACTGATAATCTTTGTGTATCTAGAGCAATATTTTTACAGATCCTTGGAGAAATACTATGATGAATATTGTGCATAAAGTTCTTTCTCAAAGCTCTAAATAACTCACGTGATGGACAGATCAGGGAAAATGCGACTTGTGCGTATACATGTTGACGAACACAAAGCTCGAAACTCAACCTGTCAACCAGAAAACTTGGCCCTTTCAGAATATCTCAACCTATAAGAAAAATCAGTCTATTTGTGAACAATTTCGGTTGGTTTAAGGAGAAGTCACATGAACAAATATGAAGCAAAGAGAGTATCATGAGCTATAGTTATGCCTAAAGGAGCATATGTAAATACTAGAAAGGTCAGTACACAGTAGGAAGTTAATTTCTCATACTGGTAAACAATTAATATCTTTAATGATGGATTTATAATTCTACTCAACTTTTAGATGAATTGTACTTATATAATTTGATCACTTGCTTATAATTCTATCATACGGATATTAACTGCCTGGGCTCTTATTTGCATAGTAATCAGATTCATAGTGACTCAGTGAATCATGATAAAATGCAGTTTCACCAATTTTAATGATAAAGGTGAATAATATATATAACTAACCAGCCAAAACCTCGACTTGCTTCCTTCTGTCAATAAGCTTTCCAGTTGCAATGGAGTCAGATGACTTGAATCACCTAAATGTCAGTAGAATAAAGACACAGGAAATAAATCAGTTTCTCTGCAGATCAAAGATGTGTAGATTTATGAAATCTAATATAATTCATGTATCAATGCATGGAGAAAAGGCCATACCAAGACCATCGTATGGTGGTTGTTGAGTTAAAATGAAAATAACTGGAAAAAAAAAGGAGTCAGGAGAATATATATAACATTTACTCTTTGACAAACTCAATATTCTAAAGTCGACAAAAATCACAATATTCATCTCAAGCTAAAGGAAGGTCCCATAGTAGAAGTCCTAGAAGCATTTGCCTAAATAGAAAATTATGATAACAACCTAAATGAAAGAACTTTAGGAGGCAAAACAGAATAACTTTGTAAGTTTAAGATGCTCTATCCTACAAATAAGAGTGAGACCTATCATAGCTGAGCACCAACAAACTCAGAAAGAACTTGAACTTGTCTATGTAACTGATGGATTTTGTCTAGTCAAAATCATATTATTAGCTATCACTTTTCATTCTTGTTATGTGATACATATTTGTCTCCCCATTCCCGCTTTTGCAAGTTTTCCATGTCCAAAATACATGCTGTTTTGGTTGCTCTCCGTGTCATTGTTTCATGGAACAGCAATTTGTATACAGATTTGAGAGCCAAAACAGTTAACACATGTTACACAAAAAATAATGGTGTTTACCCTCCATTATTTCCTGCACTAAGTGTTCCTTTATTTTCTAGTTATTTCAGTTTTAAAACCCATTTCTTTCATTGTTATTACCTTCAATTCCCATTTATTTGATTTGAAAATGCTGGAAATACTTTTAGTTTATCATCTCTCAGGTTCAGAAAAGTAATTTTCTTTCTTTCTTTCTTTCTTTCTTTCTTTCTTTTTCTTTCTTTTTATTTCCATAAACTGGAAAAGCATTCATCTCTTGGATAAACTCCACATTTAATTTAAGAACAAACAACCTACGAAACACCAAGTAAAACAATTGTTCATGCTCAGGCTGTCAAATTACATTCAAGGTCAAACACAGAGATTAAAGCAAGAATCAACAAATTTAATCATATATGAAGACCCTAAAGTATGCATTAAGCAATTCAGAATCCATGTAAATGACTGCAGGAACAATAGATTAGACGATGTGAAACCTTGAATAGATTAAACATCCAAGCTGAATGTGCAATGAACTTGCTTACAAATTATATGATTTGATACCTTCTCCCTAGTGTCTACTTGGCATTCCATGTCACAGTCTGCTAATAAGTTCAGAAAGATCAATAAAGTGAAATATATATACCTACAAATGCCGCCAAGTAACATAAAGCCAGATGATAGTCAATAATTGAAGCAACTCCAAAAAGGAAGAACTACAACAACACAATCAAGAGGAAGAACACATCAGGCATTTCAGTTTGATTTACAGAGCAGCGTACAGAAAGCTAACTTCAAAATACAAATTGGAACTTGGAAATAAAACTATATGGCAAATCATGAGCTGCTTTCAAGTTTTCTCTGAATCATGTCAAATTAGAGAGAACATAGTAAGAATGATGCATGGACCATAGCAATAGATAGTAAGTAACCTTTTTAAGTGCAAGATCAATGAGTTAGTTGACATCACCTTTGCGTAAAACAGAGTATCAGCAATAAATCCATCCCAGGTTTCCTCCTTCACTATCTGTTCAATAATAACAGATGGAAAGACAGATGTCACTCACTGAAGACTAATTTAAGATATGTAAATATGTAATCACTAAGGAAATTCTCTTTCGCCTAACGATCTAGCAGTAAAAACCAGACACCCAGAAAACATAAGCTTCTTATTCAGGATGACATTTTCTAATGAGATTAATGATTTAAAATAAGAAAATTATGCGATGGATATTTGATTTAAAATATCCATGTTCAAGTCTCCTCCCTAGACACAATGTTTATGAATATCTGAGTCGGGCAATTGTGGCAACACCAATACACCACGTTTCAGGTTGGCTCTATGGCTTATATTCTTTCTAACAGATGAATGCAATTCCAAATAGGACAATTTTGGAGGTACAATCCTACATATCTTTGCCTTCAACTCATCATAGAAGTCTATATATAAGGCAAAGAACGTTGCCACAAACGAACTACAAAAACACCTTTACTAACAGAAAAGTTGTACAAAGAAGGTTAAAAACAGTCATTTTAATATAAAGCTGAAGTTATAATGAGCAAGTTTCCTTCTAAACATAATAATCAATGCTAGCTACATAGGACATTGGCCAGCCACTTGTGTCAGTTATTACTTGGAGAGAATTAGAAAATTTTGGCTCTTGAGATGGACCATTTGATTACCTCGAATAGCTTAAATCTCCAGTTAAAATGCAAGCATCTTCTTCATAGTGTATCATCACATAACCTAGTCATGGAACTAGTCTCAAAACTAACTGCAAACTCTCGTGCACTTGTCAATGCACTACAAAATGAAGAACCATATGGAGATCATTTCAAGAATTTGTATGCAGAGAACCAGCACAGCAAGAGAATAAAAATAGGCCCTTCTTCCCTGAACAACTCATGTAATGCCATTGACTTTGATGGTCGTTAGCAATATCGTGAATAGCACAGAATAAATTTCTTGAAAGTATAAAGCTATCCTTATTGTCAAAAGTATTCATCAACGACTAGTTTCACGTTATTGTGAAACAAATAGTTTTGCTTCAAACAACCAGCTTTCTACTTCTTTTCTTCTTTACTATCCCCATTCATTAATATATATGATTGACGGCATGTGATATGCATTTTGACATATAAGTTTCTTTCTTCTTTCTTCTTTCTTCTTTCTTCTTTCTTCTTTTTTTGTGCAGATGTGCAACAACACTACAGACAGCTTCCAATGCATTCAGACATTGACCTGATTATTGATTCTAAGCAGCATTAACTAAATACTTCATACCCCCATAGCTCCAATTGTAAAATTTGGTTGACATTTTGGGCAACAGATGCACATGCATCAAGACTATATCGATCATTTCCGATATACAAAGAAATATTCATCTATCTCAGGAACACTCAATAGACATAGTTAATTCATATGCTTACAAGCATATAATTGCATTATGCTTCACCTTCGGCATAGAAGGAACATATGCCCACAAAGGAACAGCCTTTCACCAACTAAATACATGATTGACCTATATAAAACGCTTCTAATTCAATAAGTCTAAGGTTTAAGCATTAGCACAAGCTAAAGTCCGTCTCCGCCCTAAGAAAGAGCAAAGCTCCTAACAATGTACTACAACAGCAAGATCTGACGTTGCATTTTAGTTCTTTGAGCTCATAAACCGTTAAAGAAAACACATTTTTAAGTAAATTAGCAACAAAACTTGTTCAATCATTAGGGTTTTAAGATCAAATGGTATACCTTTATCGCTACCAGCACCGAAAACGTAAGAACCGCTTGGATCTCCTGCACTCCAAGAAATCAAATCTCAAATCAGAAACAGCAACAAAACCTAAAATCACAAAAAAAAAAATTATAAAAAAATTAAAAAAAAATAAAGGAATCATACGCGACGAAAGAGGAGATGAGAGAGCTCAGGCGAGAGATCAGGGGAAGCGGCGGATCGAGCGGCGAAGTAAGAGAAGAAGGTGAGGAAATGGAGGAGGTAGAAGGGCTCCGTCGCCATTAGGTTTAGCCATGGAAGTGGGTGGTTATTACGGTTTCTGCCACTCGCCGACATTGCTGCCTCCATTTTTACGCCGCTTCTTGTTGCTTCTCAGATTTCACTCCCGGCTTTCTTGTCGCCTTGTCTTGCTTTCTTCGTCCGCTGGTTGCTTAATTGCGGAATAATCCTCCTCTTTCTTGTTGCGTTTAGGGGCTGTTTGGACGCCCTTCAGTAATCTACAGTCTTTATGACACAAAATAGAAAGTGGTTATCCACCTTATCATTTTTTATTCGAGTGTTTACATTATTTAGTTAGGAATCTTTGTGAATCCTAAAATAATAGTATTACATTGTTTGGATATTATAATGTAAACTAGAGTATTTATGATACAAAAGGAAGAGTGGTTATCCACCTCACCACTCTCTATAATGTTTTGACTTTTTTATTATTTTTTTGGACACATTTATGACATTGTGTCAGCTTTCTAACAAAATCACTTTTAATTTTGGTGATTTTGCTTTCGGTGACAACTCATCAAAGGTGTAAACTTTTAATGTAAAAGAGAATTTAAACAAACAATGTAAAGTGATGAAAGCTGATATTGGGACCCACTTTTTTACACTTTCTATCCTTTTACATGGTAAAAACATACAACCAAACAGCCCCTTACTGAAACACCCTAAGCTAACTTGGAATTGCAGTTTTCAGGCTCTCAGCGGGCATGTTTGGCTAATATTTATTTCTTGAAACCTTATAAGTTGCTTGTTATTTATTTTTACTTATTTTATTAGAGAAAAATAGTATTTTTAATATCAAGGTATTTTCATAGAAACCACCTTAAAATAGGGTAATTATATAAAAATCACCTTTCAATTTAAATTTATACGTAAACTATCTTTAAAATGGATATGTGATGCAGTTATCCACCTCTTAGACAAAATTTTAACTAAAAATTCAAAATTACACATAACAGTATATTTGGATGGAGAGTAGGCGAGGGTAGGAGAAGAGAATTTGGGAGTTCACTTTGTTTGGGAGTTTTCTTGATAGGGGTAATGAAAGGAAGCGAATGGAAAGTTCACATAATAATCTAGTCATTTCCCAACCCCCCCGTCCCCCCCCCCCCCCCACGCCGCGCTCCAAAAAAAAACAAACAAAAAAAACTCCAAAATCAGGGTGTCGAGAATGGAAAGAGAGAGGAAATAGTTACAGAAGATGTTTGACCCTTTATTACTAGGGAGCAACGGCTGAGATTTAATTATGATACATGTTCTTTCCCTTTCTTTAGGTCTTGTTAACTTTGAATTTTTAAGCATATTTTTGTTTTTTGTAAATTAATAGGGAGGCGTGGTTGATTACTACAAAAACCCACTTTAAAAGAGGAGAACATGGTAGAAGGAAAGGTAGGGGGATACATTCACTCTGTTTGGAAAGTTTTTAAGAGTGAAAATGTTGGTTACCCCGTACATTTATTGCCCCCCCCCCCCCCCCCCCACCAAAAAAAAAGGTGGAGCCTAAGCCTAAGGAATGGAATTACCTTAGCTACCATTCTATGCTCTCCCCTATTTTCCCTTAACTTCCCCTACTCTTAGTGAAATCCAAACACGCTTTTAGTTAAAAATCTCCTATACATGATAAAACAAGTTGTCATGCGTTCCTTTTACTAAACTATCAAACAAGATATTATATTTTCTCTCCCCTTCTCTACCTTCCCTTTTCCTATGTTATATTCTCTTCCCTTTTTGTAGTAAACTCCCAAGCACACTATTAAAGAACTCACATCAAGGCACATGACTTATTTTTCAATGTTTAGGTCTTGTTAACTTTGAATTTTTAAGCATGTTTTTGTTTTTTTAATTAATAGGGAGGCGTGGTTGATTACAACAAAAACCCACTTTAAAAGTGGTTTATGTATGAATTAAAATTGAAGAGTGGTTTTCCTAAATTATCATATTTTAAAGATGACTAGTTTGTATGCACATGCAATACACGTGGTGAAATATTAGCATACTTTATTTTTTTTACTTTTTTATTACTATAAATAAGTCAAATTCATTTTGATTATTAGATTTGCTATAATTTTTACTTACACATTATAAAACATCAATGTAATAGATTTTTATGCTAAGCTGGGATCAACATACTTAACTGGGATATCTTAATTGATTCCCTAAGAGAAAGATATCAATTGACATAATAATATCTTCAAGACGAATAGTAAAAAAAATTTAAATCGATAATACATGTCATATTCTAAACTCTACTAATCCCAAGCTATAATATGGAGTCAAGCATGAATAACAATATTATTATAAACTATAATTCTAGCAATAAAGAAATCACATTTCTTATTGCTTTGAAAATAGAATTGCACAACACTACATTATAAGTTCATGCTTTATAATAAACAATCTCAAAAAGAAACATAAAAAAAGAAGTACAATAAATATGATATACATACATACATACATAAGTACGTACATATGAGATCCCAGCCTACATTATTTGATAGACTTAAAATAATAAAAAACAAAAACTAAAGATTAATGGTAATTATAGTATAATTTTATGTGAAAAAAGAAATCACATAAGTATACACAAATACTAAAAATATTGCATGAAAATCCCTTCTAAAAATTCCTAATTTTACTAAAAAATTAAGTTATAATATAAAATGTTCAAAAAATATTGTCAATATTTTTTTTGTTTCATAATTTAATTGAGCCGAGATCAATCTTTCTCCATCTTTATTTTTTTTGGGTGTTATAGCCATTTTAATGCTAAAAAGTAATCTCCAATTAAAAATAGACAAGTGTCCCGTATTATGCATAATTGGGCCAACTCTTCACTTCAAGATAACCAAAGACCTATCTTGGATGACTCGACACACCGACATCTCGTGAGGGCGACTCAAATGGTAGTACTTCTCTACCTCTACTAGATGAGTAGAAAGCCGAAGACTACCTCGAGGCTAGAGCCCCCTCCCGCGCACTGACAATCAATCACCTTACAATAAATGCTATTAAATATATTATGAGCGTCATCATTTTTCTGCCCTCAATAGTCTTTATGACACATCAGACTACGTTGGCGCCGCACGCTCCCAATCACTTCATCTTAAATGCCGAAATGACCTCTCCTCCACTCGTCGACCGATACCTATAAAGCAGATGCTGACTTGGCCACCAGTCCATACTCAGTCAAAATTACCATCCTACCCCCTAATACCACTATAAATAGGGATACTATTTTTAATAATAGGGTAAGATATTTACCTTTACCCACTGTGCTTAAGAACTATGACGGTTTATTTTACTTCTCCACTCAAGCAAATTACTAATTTGATCGTCGGATGAATAACCGGGGAACCCAACCTCGCCCTCTTATGATTTTCTACTTGTGCAAGGAAGAACAACACATATCATAATCAGCATTCGGAGGGTTAGAGGACCACCGTCAACTAAACAGCTTCTTTCATTAACTGTTTAATATCAGCCATCAACACGGGTAATTCTAGAATAATGTCTTCGTCATCTACGTCGATTGTGATATCAAGTTAGAGGGATTTCTTGTGCTATTATATTTCCTTCATCTCGTTCATCTTTTGTCTTCTCATCTAACTTCATCAGAAATTTGAATGTATTTCCGATGTTCAACACAAATTTCTAGAAATATGGACTCTGATTACTTTTTTGTTCCAATTAGAACAAAGGTCTATA
>BQKN01000833.1:273253-290992 GCA_022839385.1 Asparagus kiusianus
GAATTACCTCTTCTTTCTCTGCAATGAATTCTTCTGTTGTGCATCCAATAAAAATTTCTACCCGCATAAATAGTGCTACCTTTGCATTGTTTGTGCTATTTTCCATGAGAATCTTAACTACATATCTGTACTTTTTATTGTTGATTTCTAGATATATGTTAATATTGTAATTTGATATGTTCCTGTCATAAAAAAAGTAATATTACTTAACTTTGGTACTGAGTAATCAATGATTTTGCGGTATTTATCATTCAGACACTCTTTATTAACATCTTTATCTACCTTCTTGTTGTAGTCTTTACAAGTATAGAACCAAGACTCAAGTATATTTAAAATAGTAGTTATTTGTGCCTTAAATGTGCAATATCGTGTCTGTATATTGGGAAATTTTAGTTAGGTTTAATTGTGTTAATAAGATTAGGTTTATAATACTGTATTGTATCGAATTCTGTATAATATCATTAATTTAAATTTATTTTATATTTATAAAGAGCGTTGATGGAGATCCTTTTGTTTCTGCAGCTTCTTCAAAATGAAAATTGCATATAGATTAAATTATAATACTATTTAATTATTGGGTTATATGACAGTATGCTTATTTTATATACCATTCTGTTAATTCTTTATCAAGTTGTATTTTTTGGTTGAAACATATTATTGATATAATTTGCGATAATATGCTTGTCTCCCCTACAAAATTAAGATAAACATAAAATGAATTTTATGTTTAATAAGAATTTTAGTAGTAAAATATGTGCCTTTATATATAGATATTTTAAAATCTAATAATGCCATTACAGGCGAACAAATGAGTATCAGAAAAATAAAAAATAGATCTTTGTTCCTTCCATTTTATACTTTTATTGAGTCAAGATCAATCTGTCTCCATGTTTATCTTTTTCCTTGATAATTCTAGAGTAGTGTCATCATCGTCTACGTTTATTTGAAATTAGGCTGGAGCTGGTTCTTGTGTTGTTATCTTAAGGTTATTCATCTTTTGTCTTATTGTCTAACTTCACAAAAAAGTTGAATGTATTTCCGATGTTCAACACAAAAATTTGGAAATACGAACTTTAATTATTTTTCTATTTTAATGAGAATAAATGTTAATTTTATATATGTGAAAAACATTTTGTCTCTAATTTATTATTTAAATAAGGTGAAGAGTTACCTCTTTTTTCTCTATAATGAATTCTTCTATTGTGCATCCAATAAGAGTTTTTGTTGTGTCAAATAACATTATCTTTGCTCTGTCCTTGTCAATTTCTATGAGGATCTGAACTAAATAATTGTATTTTTCATTGTCAATTTGCCTTAGATTATAATGTTAATATTTAATTTTGATATGTTTATATCATGAAGAAGGGATATTATTTAACTTTGGTACTATGTCATTGGTAATATTGTGACATTTATTATTTGGACACTCTTAATAACATCTTTCTCCACCTTCTTGTTATAGACTTTGTAAGCATAGAATCACGGCTCAACTATATTGTAAATATTAGTTATTTTTACATTATAAGTGCAATAGTTTGTCTATATATTGGTAAACTATTCTCAGGTTTAATTGTATAAATGTTAGAGTAAATCTTGTAAGATCAATATTTTGTCTTTTTGTGTGATCAAGCCAGAAGTATACGGGGCTGATGTGAGTCCTTTTGCTTCTTAAACAGCTTGGCAAGTGTGAGACGACTATTTAGGATGAAATAAAACAAAATAGTAGTATATTCTTGCTCTTGATTTTTTTTCCTTCGAACCTCAAGGTGCACCACACACTGAATGTACTTGGCCTAAATGTTATAATCATTCAATATTGTAAAAGCTCGTAGGTCCAATTAAAGTAAAGGGGCCCTCGCTCTCTAGTTTAGTTGGTGAGGGGGTGACTCCAACAACTGAATTTCGGTGTTTTGAGGTGTTGTTCGTGGGAAAATTGAAGAAGAAATGAGAATAAAATTTGTATTTATCTCTCTAACTGACTTAGAAAAAGAATGAATATAATCTCTCATTGTAATCTCTCTCTAACTAACTTAGAAAAAGAAATTATAACTCTTCTACATCTATATCCCAATTTACTAAAGAAGGAAAGAATCGACAGAGATCCTCTCCTTTGTTTAAAATTGGGTTCTTCTTGGTGTCGATGGGAGCTTGAATATTGTATCCCGTTGACGATCCGAACACTTTGCCTTGTGGAACTTGGTTGATTCTTCTTGATGGGAAGAACTTACAATGCAAGTTTAAAACTCTCACGAGTTTAAGAACTTTGATTGAGTTTGAGAACTCGGTACGAGTTTAGAACTCCGAATGAGTTTAGAACTCTGTAAAAGAGTTGATTTAATCCAACTGAAATTCGGTTCACAAGCCAAGGAAAAGCTCTAAGAACAGCTCCTAAAGATCGCCGATCTCTTTAGGTGGTTTTCTGATCTCCAAAAGTTAATCTCCTCAAAGATCTCCAAAAGCTCGATCTGCCCAAAAAAAATCCAAAGATCCTAAAAAGATCAAAAATCTCCCATTTAAGCTATTTTTTAGCTATTTATAGGGGATTAAGGGGTGTAACTAACCCCTAAAATCGCTCCTAAGTGGGGTGTGATTCTTCTCAAATCGTGGGAAACGGTTTCTGGAACCATTCAACTCGTGTTTGAACGAGTCAAACACAAAACTTGCATTCTGGACACGAACTATGCGTTTTGAGTCTAGAACGCAAAGATGAGCTTTACGTTTTGAGTCTGGAACGCAGAGATGAGTTCTATGTTTTAAGTCTGGAATGCAGAGATGAGCTTTTTCATTTTGGGTTTAAGAGACTGTTAATTTGTAGTCTCTCTAGTTAGAGCGTTGCAAAGATTATGATCTTTATCTTAGTTCTTTTGAATGTGAGAGTTGTCAGCTGTAACTCCTGTTGATGATTGTGAAGATCGTTGAATTAAAACTTCTATTGGTTGTGTTTTGATCGAAAATTGATTTCTTCATTAAGGTATTCATTACAACTTCAGTCGTTACAATGAAACAAAAAAATAGTCTTTTTATAAGACTTACATAATGAAAACAAAAAAATTACAACTCTCATTAAAACTAACACAACGGGCGTTTATTACCCGCTGTTTATATAGGATCTTTGCCTGTGCTAGGGTTTATCCATGGATCGTCTCGGATCGGATCAAAGTGTAGATTTCAAAGGAGTTAAGAAACCAAAGCAATTATCTCGGCAACAACAAGATAACCACTCTTCTCAAGATCACAGCAATAGTGTGATCTCAAGGGAAGAACCGAGCTGCAGATCTGTTGAACTCTCCTTCTTTATGCTGAAAAATTTGCTGAGATCTCCTCCTCCTCTCTAAAATTTGTGGCTTCAGTCTCCAATTTAGCAGGACTTCGCTAAGACTCGAGAATTCCAGATCCGTGCAAATGAAGGCCCTAGGACTGTATTTATAGGCTTCGGGATCTTTGTTTTCGGATAAGAATAGTCGATTCACTCTTATTCTTAGTTATAACCACTTTATCATATTCTAGGATAATATTAGATCAGTTGGAACAAATCCAGGCAGTTAACGGTCAAAAAACGGCTCAAAATAGCATTTTTAGGCCTGCGGACACCCGCAGTGTTTAGGCCATAGCCGAGACACTCGTAGTGTCTCCGCCAAGGCTTGGGCACCGTTCAGGTGTACCCCGGTCAGAATCGATGTATATTTATCGTTCGAACTCGGAATTACGTGTTTCAAAGTACGTAGGAAAGTCGACGAAGAGATCTACAAGCTCTCATTGTTGAATCATACATGGAGTGGATGGGATACGAGGGGTGCTTTGTCTTTCGTAAGCAAAGCGTAACTCCCGATCAGTTCGTATCTTCGTTATTCTACAGTTTCGTTGCTTCATACGGTTCGTTGACTCACTTTATGCGCTTGTCAACATCAAATAAGCTTCTGTGACTCAGATAGTGATGTTCATCATCTTCTCTTTGTCTCAAGCCGTGTGCGGGAATCCGTGGGCAATTTTTAATGCCTACAGATACCCCCTCCAAAGTGTTTCAGTCTCTTTTCTTTTATAGAAGATCCTGAAATACTTTGGATATAATCGGCCCAACCTTCAGCCAGTGTAAAAGGATCTGTAGTTGGCTTCGATTCATGACTTCTTCGATTTTCGGTCTATTCGATATTTTGACGAATAGCTGAAATTCCTCCGGCGCTATGCTTATCGTCTGTCCGTTGTCAAAGTCTCGAATCAAAACTTATGAGTTGGTTTTAGCTCGTGTCGTTGAGTTGACTATAAACTGACTATCTTCATCGAATTTTTTGTCCTGAACTTTTGAGTTGATTGGAGGTCATGCGTTGACCGGCGTTGACTCCCATCACAACGCGTTGACCGGCATTGACTTTCATCGCAACACGTTGATCGGTGTTAATACAGTTTATACTCGTACGTTTGCTGGAGTCTTCCCAGTTTAAGCTCTTAAGATATTAGAGCGTGTCGGTCCCAAGTATCGAGGTTGTAGGACCAATTATTAAACTTGATTCATCTGTAGGTATGGATCTTATCCTGAGGTTGTCGGATGCTCAAATCACGGGATCATATAACGAAGTTGGTGCGGTTAGTGACTATCGTATTTATAGAATTTTTGGTAAATTCTCAACCATCAACGGGTTTGATTAACCTTTACCGACTATCGTTTGAGTCTGGCTAGCATGCAGATTGTTTAAATTCATTCTGCATGTAACATATGCTAAAAGTAACTCTCTTAGTGCTACGATATTAAATACGTAGACTTCATCTTTCTCACAGGAATAGACTACCAGGCAACGCGCGATAGGTGCTGACTTATCCATACTTAAGCTTTAGGATAAAAGTCCCCAGACTTAGATTCTGGTGTCTTTTTCAATCGGCGAAAGACTGAATTGGCAACGTGTGCTAGGCGTTGACTTATCCCTTTTAGGATTCGGGATAAAATTCCCCGTACGTGTGAGGCACGGATTTTGGAAGTTGAAAAGTAGTGTCTTCTTAGGGTAAAGACGAACCCAATACTGGAGAGGAAGAATTTTATATTCTATCTTCAGTTACAAAGGAAACTCAAAGTGAGATCTCCACTTCGAGAATCTTAAGAGTGAAACTAAGAGTGGGATCTCCATTCCTAGAATCGAAAAGATTCGGATAATCCTAACTATCAGAAGGTTTGAATTGTGGTTTTGGCCCTAACTGAAGGAATGTTTGACCAAGCGGGAGTTTATCGAGAGTGAATTGTGGTTTTAGCCCTAACTGAAGGAATGTTTGACTAAGCGGGAGTCTGAGGTAACCCTTATTGTAGGAAGGTTTGATCACTCGATTTGAAAGTGAACCTCTCATTCATGGAAGGAACCGAGAGGAGATTTTGGTTTTGGCCCTAACTGTAGGAAGGTTTGAGCAAATGAGGGGTTTGAGCGATCCTAACTGTTTAAAGGTTTGATCGTTTAATTTGTGGACCTCTCGTTCATGAAAACAATTGAGAGAGGATTTTGGTTATGGTCCTAACTGTTTAAAGGTTTGACCAAGTGGGAGTAAAAGTTTAAATCACAGTAGGAATGTTGACTTGTATGAATCACTCAGTGGGGGTTTTCGATGTCAAATGATGAGATCTTGACACGAAGGGGATTTGACAATCGTAATAGACCATTCGAATTAAAATTTCCAGTACTATGTCAGGACTTGAACAACGGGAGTTTAGTGTTTATCACTTTGTTTGTAATGACCGGGTTATCCCTAAGAATATTACATGTAACATTCTTCTGGGAACTTTCCATTATATGAATTATCCACCACCAGCTTTCTTTGCAAAACTGGATCCAATGAGGAGCATATTGTCCTCAATCGTATGTTTGGGTTATCCTTAAGAATATAAGACTCTCCAGGAATTTTCCGTCAAAGGTAGGAAACAGTTTAGACTTATATACCTATTGGAGTATGCAGGGAGTAGTTTAAGCTCATACACCTGTTGGAGGATTGAGAAGCAGTTTATACTCGTATACTCTTTGGAGTCCTGATTTAGATTAATTTAGCGTTATGACGCCAGCTTCAACCAAGATTTGGATGTTATTCTTGAGGGAGAAACAAGCCTTGGTGGGATGAAGATTCTCCCGTGGTACACACGGTACTTTGGATCCGAAGTATTATTAGCTTCCTCCTGATTTGTGATAGGTGGCAGCTTGATATTATTATTTTTGAGGAGGGATTCAAAAATGGTCGTAACGTCTTCGTCTTTGAAGGAGTACTCTTTTGGAGTCTCAGATCCGAAGTCTTTTGCTATCTCTGGGGTTTCTACTGTGACGTCTGATTAATATCAACAGCTGGTGCAGGTGCCTTCCCCTTTCTATGGGAGGTGAAGTTTGATTTTGGAGGGTTAGCCACCAATTGACTTCTCTCGGCTTTCTTCCTTCTGAGGAAGTGTTCGGCCTGCTCTTTATGCACCTTTAACTTTTTCCAAGTCTTGGATGATGCTACTCCCATAACTTCCAAGATATCAATGGACAAGTTATTATGATAGGTTTGGAGGATGAAGTCCTCTGTGAATGGATCTCGACAATTCATCACCTTATTCGGAAGACCTTGACGAAGTCGTCGACCGTCTCTTTGTCTTCTTGTTTCTCCTCAAAGCGTGTCTTGATTGATGGTGTCATCATCAAAGAAATTGTCGAGGAATAAGCTTTTCATATTATCCCAGCTGTTGATGCTTTTGGGCTTAAGGTGATGGTACCAATCAAAGGTGAGCCCGCGAAGGGTGCTAACGAATGACCGAACTATCAAATGCTTATTATCAAAGATCACTCCCAAGTGAAACTTAAAATAAATCAAGTGTTGGGTGAGGGAACCCTTCCCGTTGTACGACATGAAGTTGATCAGGTTGAACTTTGTCGGATACGGGATCGACTCCTAGTCTCTTGGATAGGGATATGGAATGTCTATCTTTTTCACCTTCTGAATTGACATCAAGGCATTGATTTTACCCTTGAGGTCTTTCATCTTCTCATCCTCGCTCGTATCCTTCCTTGGTCGATTTTGAGAAGGAGCATCACCATCCCCGGCATTGTCATCATCGGTGGGACCACCCACACTGTTGTTATTTTTAGTAGGACTATACCCAGCATTTTGGTCAATAGGAGGGGGTTATCTGCATCGAGGTGTTCGTCCATGTCTGAATTGCCACCTGTCTGGTAGGCATTATTATGACAACTAGATTCACCAATTTGACCTAACAAAACTTGGATCCGTCGGTCATGCTCTTCCTTCATCCGTAACATAGCTGTAGGTAATAAAAATTGCCTTTAATCCCTATCAGAGAAGTTCAGAATAAGACTACTAAAACCTCGCCCGAAATAGCTAAAAAGGGGAAAACGCTGATATCTCTCAAACCGGATGGAATTTAGTAAAATGGACAGGAGCAAACTGAACCCTATAGGGTTAGTTTGGTTGGGTCCATCTCATCGAGATAGTCAATTTTTATATATAATTCGTCAAATTCCGACTTACAGTTTGGAAGTTATGACCTGTTCTTCGTGGCATATTCTAGAACTCGCATGCATAAGTCAAGCTCGCCTGCATGATCTAGGCTCGCTTAAAGGCTGAAGCTTGCCTGAAAAGGGTGAAGTTCGCCTATAAGGAAGTCCGTCTGTAAGGCTAAAGCTCGCCTGAACATTAGAGCTCGCCCGAACTAAGCGAAGCTCGCCTACACAGCTTCACCTACGAGGCTCGCCTACACAGCTCGCCTGAAGGCCCAGCTCGCCTGTAGCACCCAGGCTCGCCTGCGTGCCAAAGCCTGCCAGGCTCGTCTGCAGACCCAAGCTCGCCTGCTCGTCTGATAGCCCAAGCTCGCCTGCAATGTCAAGCTCGCCCACACGGCTAGACTAAGTCAGCCACTTGAGCTTAAAACGTGGGAGTAGGTACACCCACTCCCCATGATCTAAAGGATAGAGTATGATTCTCCTCACCTCCAATGGTCACATCCCAAGATTTAAGGGATGGAGTTATGGTCCCCCTCAACCGCAATCCCACAATTTGAGGGAGTGGTCATGCTTCTCCTCCACTATAAATAGCCAATGATGGCTATCAAAAGGGGGGACTTGAACTCTGAATCAAGACCAAACCTATTTGGCTCCTTGGCAATCAATTCTCTTAAGCTCTAAGAGAATCGAGCCTGGCTCTTTGCATTGTTCTTGCACTGTAGCATCTTCTTTCAGCTTTCGTCCTTGATCGCCATCAAGCTCGGGACTCAAACTCAATCAACACGAGCTTCTATTGCGTACTGAAGCTCACCTACAAGTTCGCTCGGATCGTCCAAGGGAAGCGGACTCGGTGCGAGAACCGAGTGAGGCGTCCTATCGCTACCAAAGTCCCCACGTTAAGCAAGGAGGGCATTCCCTCCGCTTCTATTATAATTTTGATTTATTTAGTTTGTATGAAATCAATACAAACGAGACCCCGATTTTGGGAAATCAAAATTTACACATACAATAGCCATTTCCATTTTGAACTTGAAGTTCTCCTTTTGCTTAGCCAAAGCATCTTCAATAATCTTGGTCATTTCCTCAGTGTTGGTCATAAACGCCTTGTGGGATTGTCCTGGGCTGGATACTGTATTGTCAGAAGCGACTGCGTAGTTAGCATCTGATGCTTCATCATCTGAGGATAATCCTCTATTCATCCTCTGATAGTCCCTATGTCTAGTAGTCCCTGCACGTAGCCGAGTTAGATGATACGATATGAGGGGGTATGAACTAGAAGGTCGAGTCGACTTTCCCTTATCAGCCATGTTAATCGTGACTGCAGATTGTTTAGGTCCGACAACTTCTAGCTGGAGTCGAGACATTAGTTGGGCTATTCCCGAATTAACTCTTCTTCCTGGAGAAAAGTCAGGGCTAGAACCACCTGAAACAATCGGAGACTTTTCCTTATTGACCATGTTGATGGTAACTTTCGGGAGTTCGTCATCTCAAACGACCGATCTTCTTTTGTGGAAATGCCTTGATTTAGGCTTCGACGCTTTAATGTAGATCCTCTCAAATACCGAGACCCTCTATGGAGTGGTCTTGGGGTAGCTACACGCTGATAATACTATTCTGATTAATCTCTCATAAGTACAGTGAGAGTCCGTTTCTGGGGTATTTCTCTTTTGAGACTTACCCCCAGCCTGATAGTACAACTCATCGACATTGTGATCGGAGCAACCTGTTGGATATTTATCAGGTATAACGTTGTCTTTTGCCAGTCATATTTTCTTCTAAATAAGCAACACATTGTTGGCGTTTGCAAGAGTCACACGTTTGGAATCACACCTTTGTGAGGGTAAAACCCTAACAGGCTCCTGACCTTCTGTACGCACCCTCAAGCGGGCGGTTACAGGAACAGTCTTGTTAAGAGGTCGTGTACGACCCCCAGCCTAAAGAGTTATTTGGGATTTGTTCACCAGTCCCAAACATTCTTTGACAGGAGTTTTGCCTCGATCTTTGTGTAGAGGACTCAGGCGATCCTTCAATAGAATTCTAAAATTGGAGAGACCCATGCTGTCGTAGGGCTTCGCCGGATGTGTGGGAGTAGAGGGAGCAGGATCTGAAGTTGACAAAGACTGAATAGTAACTTCGTCTGCTTTTACCTTAGGCGCTAATTTGACCTTTAGCATCTAAACCCATTTATACTTGGGCGATTTCTTAACTGCCTCTTCTTTCTACATTCTTGTGCTTTTCGCACAAGGATCCGGACGTACGCAAGAAGTGCGCGACGTTTCTGAATGTGCTCCTCGAGAGTGGAACAGTTCCGTTCGACACGAATCCATTCGCTAGTAAGTGATTTGGAGAAGAATCCCGAAGCTTGCTGTGGCGATGATTTAGCCACTTGGCGTCTCCTAGACTTCAGATCTGTTTGGTAGCGGAGCCCATCCACTTGCTTCAAAGTCTTAGCAAATTAGCTGGCGAGACGTTGGCGGTGCCTCTGACGAGCTATCTTCGATAAAGTTGGCACGCCTTCAACAATCAACTCCTTAATGGCGGCGATGTCCGGATCTACAGCCTTGACTTCATCGGACACTGACGGATTATTGCGAGGTGCAACTGCAACAGCGGTAGCGGGGAGATCGCCTTCCTGGGTCTTCAAATCTGAAGACCAGCGGATCTTTCGGGAGGAGGAGATCTTCCTACACTTGCGAGGAGAGGCGGATTTGGAGGAGGAGGAGGAGGAGACGTACTCCTCAAACTTTTGTTGGTCGAATTCGTATTCGACCTCTTTAGTCACGGGGATCTTGATCGTTGGCTACTGTACGACAGCCTTGGCAGTAAGGTTGTTAGCTCCCGCTGTGGTCGCCAGCTTGTTTTGGTCAAAAATTGATTTATTCATTAAGGTATTCATTGAAACTTCAGTCGTTATAATGAAAACAAAAAATAGTCTTTTTATAAGACTCTTACATAATTAAAACAAAAAAATTACAACTCTCATTAAAACAAACATAACGGGTGTTTATCATCCGCTGTTTATGTAGGATCTTTGCCTGTGTCAGGGTTTATCCATGGACCGTCTCGGATCGGATCAAAGTGTAGATTTCGTTGACTCACGAAGAAGTCAAGAAACCAAAGTAATTATCTCGGCAACAGCGAGATAACTACTCTTCTCGAGATCACAGTAATAATGTGATCTCAAGGGAAGAATTGGGCTACAGATCTGTTGAACTCTCATTCTTTATGCCGAAAAATTCGCTGAGATCTCATTCTCCTCTTTGAAATTCGTGGCTCTTTAGTCTCCAATTCAGTAGGGCTTCGCTAAGGCTCGAGAATTCCAGATCCGTGTAAATAAAGGCCCTAGGGCTGTATTTATAGGCTTCGAGATCTCTGTTTTCAGATAAGAATAGTCAATTCACTCTTATCCTTAGTTATAACCACTTTATCACGTTCTAGAATAACATTAGATCAGTTGGAACAAATCCAGGCGGTTAATGGTCGAAAACGACTCAAAACAGTGTTTTTAGGCTTGCGGACACCCGTAGTGTCTCGGCCATGGCCGAGACACTCGTAGTGTCTCCGCCAAGGCCTGGGCACCGTTCAGGTGTGCCCCGGTCAGAATCGCTGTATCTTTGTCATCCGAACTCAGAGTTATGTGATTCAAAGTGTGTAGGAAAGCCGACTAAGAGATCTACAAGCTCCTATAGTTGAATCATACATGGAGTGGAGGAGACACGAGGGGTGCTTCGTCTTTCGTAAGCGAAGCATAACTCCCGATCAGTTCGTATCTTCGTTATTCTGCAGTTCTGTTGCTTCACACGGTTCGTCGACTCATTTTATGTGCTTGTCGATATTAAATAAGCTTCTGCGACTCGGATAGTGATGTTTATCATCTTCTCTCTGTCTCGAGCCGCATGCGGGAATTCGAGGGCAATTTTTGATGTCTACAGGTTGTTGTGAAGGTCTTTGAATTATAACATTCGATGATTATTATGAAAGTCTCCAAATTGTAGCATTCTGGAAGTTATTGAATTGTAATTTTTATTATCAATGTTTGATGGGAATCAGCTATCTGCAGTAATTTTTAGACAGTCTACAGAATCCCCTCCAAAGTTTTTGAAAGTTCATGGTTGATTGGAATGAATTTTCAGAATACTTTGGATCCTTATTTTAATTTTGGATTGGTTGGGTGATTGTTCATTACATCCACTTTGAAGGCGTTGTGGACTTGATTGCAAACACTAACCATGCAACATCATTATGAAGGTACTTATCGTGGTCCTATTTCTAAAGTGCGGAAATGGGCCTTATTGCTTTGAAACGCGGAGATGAGTCTTGTATTTAGAATATGAGAGACGGTGATATCAGTGAAAGCCACAAGCCCCCTTGTAGTTAGCGACTTTCTCGCTAACTTCCTTTAGATCTTCCTTGGTAAAGATCAACCCAACATTTCTGATGAGCGATTAGAGGAAGTTAAGGTAGTTCTTGTTGCCTATGCTCTCAGCATGAGACTTGATGTGATACCTGAAGGGGGTGTTCTTCCTCGTGAGAATCGCTAAATCCCTACGGAATCTCTTTCTGATCGGCATAAGACGATTAGAACTTGTCTGTACTCAGCCAAGTGGTTACATAGCTTCTTGTCGTAGGTAAGTTTCTTCTTGGATTTCGTCATCTTGATGGCCATTGCTAGTTTTTTTAGAACTGAAGCCTAGTCTCTCATAGGTAACACATAAACCTAAGAAACCCAAATAAGTTTTTAAGTAACTGAAGCACCCTAAACCAAACAAGCTAACCTTTTGGGACTTTATGATAAATAACTTAGTCAAACAAGCTAAAGCCTAAGTCATCATCGTCAGACTTATTAGTGGGTTCGTCTTTCTCCTCTTCCTTGGCATCTTGAGCATCAGCAAACTTGCTTGGATCCTTGATATAAGCTTTCACTCTCTCAGCATGTAGTAATGTGTATTCAGTATCAACAATAACATCAAGACATTCTTGTAGGCATTGATGAATATGTGAGGCGTAGCTGCAAGAGTTGGGTAAGAGAGAGCCAAAGACTACGAAACCACCATAGTAACACTAGCTGCAAAGCTTTAGAATTTTGAAACGCGAAGGTTATCCACACGTTTAAGTCTTGAAATGCAGAAGTGAACCTGGAGTTTAAAATTTGAAATGCAGAGGTGAACCCTTTGTTTCAGGAGTCTAACCGACTCAGCGTGAACGTGGAAAAATCATGTTTTGGCGGGATTTTGGCCTCAAATCCCATGCTGATTTGACAGCTCCAACTGTCTATAAATAGACCACCATGGTCAAATCAAGAGTCTTTTTGACTCGTCTATTCTTCTTCGAGCTAATTAACGAGCTTTCTCGTTCCGAGAGTTTCCCCTTTGAAGACTCTATGGCTCCCAAGAAAGTTGCTGCTAAGCCTCATGACAGGTGAAGATTGTTCCTCTCTGTTTTTAAGGCAAGTATAAGCCACATGTCCTATTCACAATATTTGGGGTTGTTTGGTTCACATGGAAACCCAAAAAGAATTTTCGAGAAATTCTGCATCAATCCAAAAAATGCACATATTTGTTTCTGTTGTTTGGTTAATAGCAAAAAAGAGAAAACTTTCTCTTTAAAGCTGACAAACATATATGCGAAATGAGAAAACTCATTTCCCACTTTTAGCACGGAAGTGGGTTGGGAATCTAACATGATCACATGGGTTTAGGGTTTTATTTATTTTTTTAAAATTTAATTTTTCCCCTTTTCTAGACAATCAACCAAAAACCTAAAAAGAAAAGAAAAAAGTGTCTTGACCCTAATTTGAGAACCTCATGTGTCTAAGCCCTTCCCTTTTCTAGGAAAGTGACTAGGCCCCAAATTAAATTTTTTGTTCAAGGAATACAAAACCTAACCACCCCCCCCCCCACACACACGCACGCATGCACACACACATTCCTCCTCTCTCCTTTGTCCCACCTCTAACTTCCTTTCTTCTCCTTCATCCGTCCTTCTTTCTCATCTGCCAATCCTCCTCCCTTATTCTCTTCCATTCACCCAACTTTATTATCTTGCCTCTTCTCTCCTCCATCTCAACTCTATCATAATCTCTCCTCCTCCGTCTCCTCGTTGTTCCACTTACTGTAGGCTGTCTAAAAATCATAATAGATAGCTGATCCCTATCATGCTTCAACAATGAAAGTTACAATCAGATAACTTTCATGCCAACAAACGAGAACTACAAACAGAGGACTTTTCACATAGATCAAGAGGGGTTATAAATCAACGACACTTCTGACAGCTGATGAAAACTCTATTCAGTAGCCTTCATAATCAACCGTGAGAGTTACAATCTGACGACTTTCACACTCCATAACAAGCGAAGATCAATGAGCAGTAGCCTTTGCGATGTTGTAATGAACGAGGTTACAAGTCAGCAACCTCCCCCAAGCGCAGAGTCCACCTCTGCGTTTCCCAAACTCAAAACGCATACGAACTGAGCGTTGTTTAGCATCCATTCAACTCTACAACGTAGAGTTAAAGCACAAAATGCACGAACCGTGTGTTCTTCAACAAACACCTAATTCTGCGTCTCAAAACTCAAGACGCAGAGTTGAGTTTCAGCACATAAACGGCCTGTGCGTCTCTAATTTCCAGAACGCATGCGACCTGTGCGTTTCCCACCACTAGCAGTTATTTAACTCTGCGTCTCAAGGCTTAGGTGCAGAGTTAAGGCCCAGAATGCCAATTTAGGCATTTGACTTGTTCAAACACAAGCTGAACGGCATAACAACCGTTTATCCCACGTTCTGAGGGATTTTCGCGCACTTAGAAGCGGATTTAGAGGTTGGTTACACCCCATATCCCCCTATAAATAACCACCTTACTCAACCAAGAAGGGGTTAATCGGTTCTTGGCAGTAAAACCACACAAGGTTGGATCTTTTGGTTTCAAAACAGCACAAAGGTAGTTGGGTTAATTGGATTTTAGCAGTAAAACCGCACGGAGAAGAGGATTTTCTTGAAATCAAATCTCAGAAGATCTTTTCACCAACGGTAGATCTATTTGGCTACTAACCGAATCTTCGGTTCTAACAACTCTGTTACAGAGTTTTAACTCGCTCTGAGTTCTAAAACTCGTGAAGAGTTCCTAATTAAACTTGCACCGCCAAGTTTCATTAATCGATTATTCGGTTTTTAACAACTCTCTTTTCAGAGTTTTCAACTCGTTCTGAGTTTCTGAAACTTGTTAAGAGTTCTAAACCGAATTCATCATACAAGTCCATCGTTCTCGTGAGATAGTACGGTCAGATCGTCAATGGAGAGCGAATTCAACGCAAGCATTCGAAGGAGGCACTCCATCGCTACCAAGAAGAACCCAGTTTTAAACAAAGAGGAGAATCAAATTCATTCTCCTCTCTTTTGTAATCGGAATCCAAATTGTAATCGATTTTGAGAGAATACAAATTAAATTTTCTTTTATTTCTTTTGCTGCAAATTTTCCACAAATAAAAGATGGCGACTCTGCTGGGGACTAGCTTCTCTGATGACGAAGTGGTGGCGCAATCCGATGTCCACCTCACTGGAACCACCGTCAAAACTCTCATCGTAGAGTTCGACCAAGCTAAATATGAGGAAGCCCTCTCCTCTGGGTCACTTAGCCCTAAAGCTAAGTGTGATACCCGCAAGACCTCTAAGGAGGTCGTAACTACTGTTGAGATGCCAAAGAAAGCCCTCTCCTTTGGCCAAGACCTTAAACTCGCTCTGCGAGTTGAAGATTCCACACCCGTATCACTACGGCGTATAATAGGTCATAAGAGACCTATGTCGGAGGAAAATCCAACCAACACTGACGACGCTGCGGCCAAGATGTTGAAACAGGCCAAGAAAAACGCTGCTCGACAAAGGAGAAGATCCATACGGCAAGCACACTTGCGGAATAGTTAAGATCCCGCCTAACGCAAAGACTGCATTTCTGAGCCTCTGCCCGAACTCTGCGTTTCTGCTCCAGAACGCACACTTCGTGGCAATGAACCTGATTATGAACCTCAGGTAATCCAACTTAAACATGACCCCCAGTGGCGCGTTGTTCAAACTAGACGCACACCTCAGGGATGCGTCTCAGAACCAAAACGTGACCTTCAAAGGCACGTTCAATCATCTAAACGCACACCTTAAGTGTGTGTTCAATCAAAACACGACCCTCAGGGGTCTGTTCAATCATCTAAACGTACACCTCAGGTGTACGTTCAATCAAAACCCGACCCTCAAGGGTCTGGTCAATCATCTAAACGCACACCACAAGTGTGCGTTCAATCAAAACCAGACCCTCAAGGGTCTGGTCAATTAACCAAACGCACACCACAAGTGTGCGTTCAACCAAAACAAGACCCACAGGGGTCTGTTTCATCATCAAAACGCACACCACAAGTGTGCGTTCAATCAGAACAAGACCCACAGAGGTCTGTTTCATCAGTTAAACACAGGCCTCGACCTCGTGTTTATAAACCTAAACACGACCCTTGTGTTTCTTCTCAAGAACACGACATGGTCCGTCGGGTTTAAGGGAGTCGGCATGGATTTAAAGTTCATATCCAACCCACCCAGGGACAGGGGGTTCCATCTCCACCCTCATGAGATTTTTCCCAGGTCTGTGACTTGCGTGAGCTACTGTCAAGAGGAAGACCAACACAGCAAGGGGCTCATTCATGCTAATGTGAGCGACTTATTTCCGCAGTCCTCTTCGAATGCAGCTGTTGCTCACCTACTCCTAGACAATCAGTGTTCAACAGATTGACGAATATCGTTCGGCCTCCCAAACGATAGCGTCGTCATAAGAAGGCCCCTGAAATCGAATATCCCGAGGTCACGATCAACATGATAGGCAGAGGAAAAGCCTCGCATCCTAATTCTGATGAGTCACAAAGAAGTCATTCCCCGACTGTTCGGGAAATTTGTGATGAATTCGAGGGAGTATACCGACATACTCGAACTCGAACAGGAGCTATCCGCTCGGTTGACTACCAAAAGTTAGCCAAGGGGATTACGTCAAGCGATGAACATTCGACAATTGCCGAATCTCAATCTTCAAGCTCTGTTGGAGCACAAGAGGTTTCTGCTTACATGACAGGAAACCCCGAAGACTTAGCTAAGAGAGTGGACGAACATCACGTCATACTCCAAGCGCAACAAGAGATACTTCTTCAGATGAAGGATATGTTGGCTCAGCTCCTGGCTGAAAAAGGCCAAAAACCTAAATCTTCCCGGAGGACAACCTCCAAAGGGAAACAGAAAATGACCGAACATTCAGATCGTGAGACTCACAACCTGGAGTCCTCTTCTGAAAATGAGAAGGGGATGGAAAAGGAGATACACCCTCAGTCCTCTAAGGTGGATGAACTAGAAGCTCGCCTTAATGCAATCACCAATAGAAGCGAACTCCGCGAAGAAGGAGTGGTGCGGCCTTATCCTGCTGAGTGGGACACAGCTCCATACCCACCAAAGTTTAAAGCTCCAACCTTGCAACCCTTCGATGGTACAGGATCACCAAATCAGCACATCTAATACTTCAAGTCTCAGACTGGAGATGTGGTGGCAAACGACGCTATCCTGACACGCTTGTTCATCAGCACTCTTAAAGGAGTAGCCTTTGAATGGTTTATGAAACTGCCTGCTGTATCTATTCAGAAATGGGTAGATCTGGAAAGGCTTTTCTTAGCCAGGTTCTTTGAGGACGATACATAAGTCTCAGTTCCGACTCTTCTAGCCACTAAACAAAAGAAAGGAGAGTCCATCAAGGCATATGTTGAAAGATTTCGCAGCATGGCACTGCGATGCCCGTCAGGTATAACTCAATCAACTTTGGTTGAAACTTGAAGGCACAATTTGCAGACCCAACTCCTCGCTCAGATGGGGGTGGCAGAATGTCGCTCCTGGAGGTAACTGGTATCGCAAGGAGAACAAGCCGAAGAGATTGTCACTCGAGTCAAAGCCGAAGAAGCTGCGCAACCCAAGCCACAGCAGCAACGCAACCAGTACAATGCTCAACGGTCTAAAGGGAAAGAGACTTTGGCAGCCAACGCCACCACGCGAGCACCACCACCTAATAAGCAAGGCAAGGCACCGAACCAACAAAGAGCGCCCAAACAATACTCGTTTAAAGAGGAGCATGTAGATACCTTGTTCCAGTTACTACGAAAGAATAACAAGCTGCAGTTTCCCGAAATCAAGAAGCCGGATGAAGCAGGAAAGGTGGATGATCCTAATTATTGCCGCTATCATAGGTTCCTAGGATATCCTACCAGAAGGTG
>BQKN01000833.1:291002-303430 GCA_022839385.1 Asparagus kiusianus
GGAGATCATGTGGGTACATCCCGACCTGGTAGAAGATTAGCATAGGACGAAAACTACGTCCAAAAAGAAGAGAGGAAAGACTAAGTCGTCCAACATAATTAGCCCCTCTGTTAATGAGAATGACGATCATCTCAAACCTCTTACTGACTCAGAAGAAGAGAGGATTGCCCTGACAGCATACCCAGGAGACAACCCTGGCACTCGGTCTGGAAAGGCTTACTTGAAAAACTACAACCAGAATGCTCAAGAAGCTGAAGAACAGTCCTAAGACGCTGGGGGTTCTGTATCAAAGAAGCCGGCCGATAAAGGGAAACAAAAGGAGCTTCGGTTCAACAAAGAACTTGGAGAGTCGAGCGCTCCTTTCTAATTCAATGTCATGGTACAACTGGCCAACATACCGGCCAGGATTACTCTATATAAGCTCCTGAGGTTGTCTAAAACTACCAAGGAAGCTCTGATCGAAGCCTTAAAGAATACGAAAAGCTTTATTACACAAGTCGCTCCAATCCCTGAAGCCTTTGAAGATCAACCTTGCCTGCAATGTCTGCAAGCAGCGAGAAGTTTACCTTGCATATCATTTACTCAGGAAGATATGCAGGTCAAACACAAGCACGACAGACCACTGTACTACACGGGGTATATCGGATCCTCCGAGATTAGTCGTGTCCAAGTTGACCCACGCTCAGCGCTCAGCATCATGCCTTACAGGGTCATGCACATCTTAGGGATTCGCATGCATCGACTGAATACTACCCAGACTATCATCTTTGGGTTCAATGAAAACAGCACTCGGCCCCTGGGGAAGATCAAACTCAGGTGTCAAATTGGAGACCTTAAGTCCGAAGTGACTTGTTACATCATAGACGCGGACACGTCCTACAACCTTTTGCTAGGACGACCATGGATACATGTAAACCGTATTGTCCCATCTACTCTACATCAGGTTATGAAATATACTAATGATGAAGGAGAAGTTTGAACCCTAATTGCGGAGAAGTATCCCTTCAGAGGAGTAGAAAACTTTCACACCGATTCCATCTTCTATCTGGAGTCCTAAGAGAAAGAAGATGTGGACAGCGGTAACGAAGCTGACATTGAACCAGATCTTGAAGAAGATTGTCCATGGGAATTGAATCTAGACGTAATGTGTCAGGATGAGAGTAATAATAATGTACCGAGCGAGGGTGAATGGTGCATTAATGAAGATTTTATTTTGGCGTACTTGTCTGATGTGTCCTTTAAAAATAAACAAACAAAGAATGCTCATAATGCATGTACCAACTCATGGCACACATTGTGTGCAGAAGCATCCCTCACATTGCTAATTAAGTCTTCCTTCACTTCAGATGAAGAAGTAGAAGATGCACAGAAGGTTATCTTCAAAGTCCCATCCAAAAGGAAAGGGCAGAAGCCGATCTATTTTGGTAAAGCCAAACCCAAACAACTCAAACGAGGAAGTTCAGAGGAAGACGACGGAGTTCCCCAATTCCATTACCATGAACTCAATTCTATACATTTAATGAAACGAATGAGGTATAACTTTAACAAAAAATAGGGTTTAAATTTCGGGAAAGGTAGGTGAATTACGATCCGAATGTCTCTAACCCCCGAAGAAAAACCTCCGGATTATTATCAAAAAATCGGAAGAGGTTTAGGTTATGTCACAACTCCTTTTGCCTCGGAAAATAAAATCAATAATTATCTGCGTCAAGATCACTCACCCGGGACATCGTCCTGGGAATCTAACGTTAGTGTCGGACCTTTCTTTAAAAGTTTGACTGTGAACATGGTTTCAACCAGTCATCCAGAAGAAGACGCAGGGGGTGATGAAGAGTTAATTGACTCAACCGACGATCCTTGGATCAAACGTCTTAACATCTTGTGGGATATGCGTTTCGAACAACGCGAATCACCCACTGAAGATAAAGTGATCTAGGTCAACATAGGGGATGAATCTGACCCTAAGCCTATCTTTATAGCTGAAGATTTATCATTATCCAAAAAAGAGGACCTTATATCTCTCATCCGAGAGTATATAAATGTCTTTGCTTGGAACTATGAAGATATGCCTGGCCTGGATCCAAAAGTAGCCATGCATCGTCTCAACATCGATCCGGATGCAAAACCCGTTAAACAGCAACAACGCCGTTTTCGTCCGGAGGTCATGGAAGCGATTGAGTCAGAGGTTAAAAAGCTTATAGACTCTGGTTTTGTTCGGGAGGAACAACACCCAGACTGGGTGGCCAACATTGTCCCAGTTCCCAAAAAGAATGGTAAGGTCCGGATATGGATTGACTTCCGTGACCTTAACGCAGCTTGTCCAAAAGATGAATTTCCTCTTCCTATCACTGATGTCATGATCGATAACACCTGCGGATATGAGATGATGTCTTTCATGGACGGATTCTCCGAGTACAACCAGATTAAGATGCACCCAGAAGACGAAAAACATACGGCTTTTAGAACACCACTGGGGGTGTATTGCTATACAGTAATGCCATTCGGCCTGAAAAACGCAGGTGCGACCTATCAACGTGCAATGAACACCATCTTTCATGAACACCTACGTAAGAAGATCGAGTGCTACGTTGACGATATAGCAGTAAAGAGCCAACAAATAGGCGATCATCTTACAGACTTGAAAACAATGTTCGACATCATGCGAGCACATCAACTAAAGATGAACCCAACAAAATCTTTCCTGGGAGTATCAAGCGGGAAATTCTTAGGATTCATCATCATATCCAAAGGAATTTCTCTTGACCCAGAAAAAGTGCGTGCTATCCAAGATATGCCACCTCCGAAGAATCTCAAAGAACTCAGAGGTTTGCAAGGCAGACTGGCCTACATTCGAAGATTCATATCAAATCTTTCAGGGCGTTGGCAACCTTTCTCTAAGCTCATGAAGAAAGGAGTATCCTTCATTTGGGATGGAGAATGTTAAAAAGCGTTCGAGGAGATTAAGAGACATCTTACTCAACTGCCAGTCCTCGTAGCTCCGATATTAGGAAAACCATTCATGTTGTATGTGAGGGCCATGAAACATTCTCTTGGAGCTTTGTTAGCCCAGGACAACGATCAAGGGCAAGAGCAAGCCATCTACTACTTAAGCAGAACCATGATGGGAGCCGAACACCGGTATTATTCGGTCGAAAAAGAATGTCTCGCTTTGGTATTCGCAGTTCAAAAGATGCGACATTACCTAGTTGGACAAACAATTCATGTCATCTCTAAGGTAAATCCCTTAAGAATCCTAATGACGAAACCATCGTCTTTAAATTGCCGACTTGCAAAATGGGCCATCCTCTTGTCGCAATATGATATGCAATTCATGCCCCAAAAAGCGGTCAAGGGTCAAGCGTTGGCAGACTTTTTAGGTGATCACCCGGTGCCAGGGACATCTAAATTGTATGAAGAATTGCCCGACGAAATCGCCGAAGCTTGTGTCACTCGAGAATCTACACAAGTGTGGAAATTATTTTTGACGGTGCATCCAGAGCAAATCCTCATAGAGCAATTACTACGGGAGTAGGAGTGGTGTTCGTCTCCCCAAACGGTCACGTGATCCCAATAGGATTTCCCCTAATCGAACCTTGTACCAATAATGTAGCTGAGTATAATGCTCTGCTACTAGGAATGCAATTTGCCGAAGAACTTAATATTCGACATCTCGAGGCTTACGGTGACGCTCAGCTCATCGTAAATCAAGTCCGAGGAGAATACGAAGTACGTCATGAGGACCTAATCCCGTACTACTTCGCAGTGCTAAAGCAAGCTAAGAAGTTTGAAGGATTCTTTATTGAATACATTACACAAGCTCAGAACGCTTACGCAAATGCTTTGGCCTCATTGGCAACTTCGTTGGCATTACCGCCAGAGGCTGAAATAATGAATTCCAGTCACAGGACGCGAGTTATACTGTTACAAGATTCCTATCGAGGAAAACCCAGACAAGACAACGACAGGAGAAGTCTGTACAACCTCCATGGAATTCGAATCTAGGGATTAGAGATTCCCATATATCGACTACATCCTGTACGGAATTCTGCCCGAAGACCCTATGGAAGCGGCCGCTATCAAACGAAAGGCCCTCCGATTCTATTACGACGTAGTTTTCCAAATCCTGTATCATAAATCACATGATGGAGTTTTGCTTCGATGCCTCTCTCGAAGGGAAGCAAAAGACGCCCTCAAGGAAGCTCACGACGGAATGTGCGCAGCTCATCAACCCGGGGTTAAATTGGGGGACCGCCTCCGACGAATTGGCTATTACTGGCAAAAGATGTTCTTAGATGCAGTTGATTACGCTAAACGTTGTCACGCATGTCAGATTCATGGGGATTTTATTCACCAAGCGCCAAGTAACCTACACCCCACGTCCGCATCTTGGCCATTTGAAATGTGGGGTATGGATATCGTAGGACAAATCTCTCCTCCCACCTCCAAAGGACACCGGTTCATTTTAGCTGTAACCGATTACATTCTCCAAATGGACAGAGGCAGTCCCGTTGAAAGAAGTCAAGACCTCCAGTGTGATTAAATTCATCAAACATCACGTCATTTACCGTTTTGGAGTCCCGAGACGAATAGTTCACGACAACGGGACACAATTTGTTAGCTTTGGGTTTCAAAGATTTTGTGATAAATTTAGAATCCAAAGTGTCGTATCTACGATATATTATCCGCCAGCGAACGGTCTTGCAGAAGCTTTTAACAAGACTATCATGAAACTTCTTAAAAAGTTTGTTTCTAAAAGCCGACGCGATTGGGACGAAAGACTGGTGAATGTTTGTGGGCATATCGTACGATGGTGAGGACCCCTACAAGAGCTACGCCATTCTCTTTAGTATACGGTTGTGAAGCCGTACTACCACTCGAGATTCAAATCCCTTCCCTGAGAGTCGCGGTCATGACGGGATTAACGGAAGAAGAGAAACATCAACGACGTCTGCAAGAACTCGAAGCTTTAGATGACAAACGACTCCAAGCTCAGCAGCAGATCGAATTATACCAAGCCCGTATTTCTAAAGCCTACAACAAAAAGGTTAAGGAACGCATTTTTAAGAAAGGTGACTTAGTTTTGGCCAACAGACGACCCATGGTAATGACACACAAAACCAAAGGGAAGTTCAATCCTAAATGGGAAGGACCGTTCGTGATAGAATCAGTCTATTCGAATCTTATCGCCTCATTAATCAAAAAAGAGACAGGCTCATGATGTCAGTTAACGGGAAATTTCTTTAAAAATATTTTCCATAAATCATGCAGCCCCCTAAACTCCAGCCAAGTCAGGCTGGGAGTTGCCAATTCATAGTGTATTTCGGAAATAAATCTTAATTTTCTTGTCTTGTATGTCGTCATGTTAAGATTACACCTCTGACGATTGAAAATTTCTGGAGTTATTCTAAGCAATAATAAAGAGAATTTTGATTTCATGCCAAGTTAACACTACACTTATGGCATTTGAATTACTTTTCATTGTCCTGAATTAGAGTTTAATGAAAGAGATGATGAAAAGCAAAATGATATCATTTTCATTCAATATTGTTAATGTGAATACAAAGTGAAGACAATTGAAATGAAAACGATACTAAATTATTCCCTAGCGAAAAAGCAATCCAAACCTTAAACATCGGGGCCCATCAGCCTAAAAGACTTGAGCTTAGATTTCAAAGCTAATATTTTCTCCCCACGAGCCTTTTTGAGTTCTTCTGTTATCTTGCTCCTGAGCTCCTCTTCATTTGATGCTGCTTCAGCAATTTCTCGCCTAATCTTGTCAGCGGCAACAATTTCATCGCAATAGCCTTTGAAAAGCCCGTCACAGTAAGCAGCTAATCCCTTTATAACTTCCATGTCGCCAGCCAACTGAGCATTTATCTGAGACATCTCGATACCAGCACGAGTAAGCTTTGCCGCAGTATCCCGGATACCTGTAGCAAAACTGCCCAGGTCCACTTGCACTTGGAGATGTTCCCCACGCAAGCGGGCAATACGAGATTCTGTTTCAAACAGACTCTTCTGAAGAGCCTCTTGCTGTTGTGCTTTCAAAGCCTTGGCCTGAGAAAGAGCCAGATCCACTTCTGGTCCTATGTCGTCGCGTTGTAGCATTGAAAGGAACTCCAGCTCATATTCCAAGATAATCATGCCCTCACGATAGTTCTCGGTCCATATTTTGTCGCCCTGATGCCCAATCCTGGTTAGGCATTCTAGCAAATGAGGTTCGAAAACTTTGTAGCTAACGTCCCCGAGACTAACGACGTCGATAGTCATTTGCATACAATGCTCTAATTGCTCGATAAGTTTCCTCAAAGTTTTCGAGCTTAGGGGTGGAGCAGTCGGATAAATAAAACAATTCGCGTAATCAGTGCGATCGGAATGATGGATCCCCTCAGAGGGTAATTGGGCAAGAGCATCTGACACTGGATCTCCGACAGTCGACCCCTGTTCGGCCTTTGTTATCTCGGGACTAGAAGAAGCAGCTGGATGAGTAGCATCCTTTTTGTTCTCAGGAGATGCCGTAGGCGCCGACTTTATGGCATCCCTCATCAACTTGGCCCCCTTAGAATTCTTGGCTGCAACAGGCTTCCACTTGCGAATTCTCCTATCATATTTGCTCTCCTCCTCAGCAGTAAGGGCCCTCTTCCCTGATGATCTTAAGGAGCGAGGCTCAGGAAGGGGTGCTCCCTCAAGAACTTCTTTAGTAGCCTCTTCTTCAGAAGGCTCAGCAGCGGGTAACTCCTTTAGGATCTCCTCGCTTCTGATCGCCTCTCGCTCGCAGGACAAATAATCCTCAATCCCTGGTAATCGAGTCCTGCCAGAACCACTTCTCGACTTATAAAGTCCCCGGATTTCATTTATACATGAAGTATATATATATATATCATATTCTGGGATTTGAGAAGCCTTGTCAAACTAATCGCGGAAATCCGCTACGGTGGAACAGCTAGGCGACAAACTGGGCAGAGTAAACTGCGCATGAGTCCCTCGGGCAGAAACGAAATACCAAGCACGAGCGCCTTCGTACAGATTCCCGATGTGAGCTAATCGTGGGTTAGGGTTACCAACATAAAGCTGGTCGTACCCAAATTGCCGGGCAAAACGTGAAGGAACGTATGGCTCAATTATGCACCTCTCACCTAATCGGAAGACCAAGTAGCCCACTCTGATAGCAAGAAGCCATTGAAAAGTCTCTGTGTTCAAAAGCGAAGACCCTTCGAAGACCACGTCGCCAAACTTCGGGCCTTCTTCTTCAGCCCCATCAAAACAAGGGCGGCAGCAAAAGAGATCATAATTGTTCTCCAAAGACAAGAGTTGTCTAATCCGGACTATTTACACAGTCGTCCACGTGGCTGACTCAAGCCTCTGGATGAAAGGAACAGAAGTTTCGCTATCATGTATGATCCCCGTCATCAAAGAGGGACAATGCAGCACAAACCAAGCCACTAAATAAGTATAGGGCATGGGTGCACGGGGTTGGGGAGTCTTCCAAACTTTCCTCCCAGCAACATTCATCTCCTGGATATCGAGGAGTTCAGAAATCAAATCCCGTAAGCCTCTCTGCAGACAACCTGTCATCGCAGAGAGAAGACTTAGTGGTCTTCCATGAGCCAAGAGAACGGCTGAATAGATGACCTCAACCAAAATCGATTCAACTGGTTTCGATGGTACAACGCACCGCTTCAGCCATAGCATCAGGAAACCAGCAAGAAGGGCCGTGTCAGAGATAGGAATTGCAGCTTGATGATGAAAACTTTCAAACTCACTATCACCTCCAAATCCATCTTCTAAACACTTGTTCCTATAAACAGCGGTAGGGGCCTTGATGCGAGCCTTAATGCTCTTAGTCGAGCTTACAGCTAGGCGGGTCACCATCAAGTCTTTCTGACCCAGATTCTAAAATAAGTAATCTGCCCACGCAGTATACATGAGACCACCCCCACGCATCCTAGCGACCCGAGCACAGATGTGGACATGACACATCAACTCCCAAAAAGTGTCGTATATCTCTGGATGAGCAGTTTTCAGAATAGAAAGTTCCTCAGTTGTTGGAACAAATTCTTTATAGGGTATTTGCCTAAAGGATAGTCCTGATACTGCATACATCTTATGAAGAGCAAATCCTAACTCCCCGACTGGCGTGAAAAAAGTGCAGCTGTCCGGATTATACCGCTCCAACATAGCAAAGAAGGAGGGATAGTTCTGGGTGATCCCACGCCTCGTGGCCTGTACCGGTATCATAAGACCAGACTGAGCAAGAGGCTCCTCGAGCTCCTTGAGAACAAAGTCCACCATACGTGTCCACCAACCATCTTCTCCAGAGAACAACCAACCAGGAGAACAAAAAGCTTGTTCAGGAAATTCCCCTCGAGCAGCAATGAATTGGTGTATGAAGATGTTTGCCGGAAGAGGTGCCTCCTGAGCAAGGTCCTTTTTCTCAAATCTGCCAGGCCTCAGACCCTTGAGTTGCCCACCAATGTGTACCCGGGATGATCGACTGAACCCAAATGAGATGTTCTCCTTCTCCTTAACAAGATCGAAGGCCAAACCTTTACGACCACCGACACTTAGGAAGTAGGAAAATGGGTACATTCTCTTCACGCTCGGAAGAAAGAATAAACGGTCGTCGATTCTTTGCAGCATCCGGGAGTCTTCTACATACCCAACTTGGCCATCAGTAGGTATATGGTCTCCAAACAAAAATAATGGTTTGACAAATTGATCCAGACCCGCAGGGGTTTCTAGATCCAGATTAGTGACCAGAGCCCTAAGGGTATGTAGGCTGTCTAAAAATCACAATGGATAGTTAATCCCCCATCAAACACCGATGATGGAAGTTACAATCTGACGACTTCCAGAAGGCTACAATTTGAGGATTTCCACGTAGAAGGTTACAATCTGACGACCTTCACAACAACTAATGAAAGCCCCAATTCAACAGCTTTCACAATCAACATCGGGAGTTACAATCCGACGACTCTCATATTTTTAAGGAGCCAAGACGAAAGTTACAAGGTGACGATCTTTACGACGCTCTAACAAAAGAGACTACAAATCAACGGTCTCTTCAAACTAAAATGCAGATATCTCTCAAACCGTAAGGAATTTGGCGAAACTGAGAACGCAAACCAAACCCTATAGGGTTGGTTTGGTCGGCTCCGTCTCGTCGAGATAGCCGATTTTCATATATAATTCGTCCAATTCCGACGTACGGTTTGAAAGTTATGACCTGTTCTTCGTAGCAAGTTATGTTCTGAAGTCCGTCTGCAAGAATGGGCTTCATCAGAACATTGGACTTAGCCTGAAGCTTGCCAAGCCCGCCTAGGGTTCGCCTCTGCATTACAGAGTCAAAACGCACAGGACGGATCTGCGTTTTCAACATCAAAACGCAGAGTTAATCTCGTTTTCAGCCTAACTGTGCGTTTTCAGCCTTTAAACAGGCCCAACTGTGCGTTTTCAACATCAAAACGCAGAGTTAACCTCTAAAACAGCACGACCTGTGCGTTTTTGGCCCAACTGTGCGTTCAGCCATTAAAAGAATGCAACTCTGCGTCTCAGTGCACGACCTGTGCGTTCAACCACTAACTCTGCGTCTCAGAGTTCATCACGCATGCGGCCTATGCGTTCAGCCACTAACTCTGCGTCTCAGAGTTCACCACGCATGCGGCCTATGCGTTCAGCCACTTCTGGCAAATATTTAACTCTGCGTCTCATCTCTAAGACGCAGAGTTAAGGTCCAGAACGCCAATTTAGGCGTTTGACTCGTTCAAAGCACGAACTGAACAGTTCCAAGAACCGTTTTCCTCCCACGTTCTGAGGGATTTCCGTCCCACTTAGGAACGGATTAAGGGGGTGGTTACCACCCGTAACCCCCCTATAAATATCAAAAACTCAATTGAGTTAAGGGAGGGGATTTTTGGAAAGAGGGGGATTGGGATCTCATCAACGGATCAAATTTTCGCTCATCATCAAAGGGAAATTCGGTCAAGGGGCTGGCTCTTTGAACCTGAGGATTGGCAGCAAAGAAGAGCATTCGTTCTTCGACTGGAGCTTTGGAAATCAACAACCAGAGCTTCTTCATTCTTGGCTATTAACCGAATTTTCGGTTTAAATCAACTCTTTCATAGAGTTTCAAACTCGATCTGAGTTATCAACTCGTCCAGAGTTTTAAAACTTGCTTTGCAAGTTCTTCTAAACTCGTCCAAAGTTTTCAAACTTGCCCTGCAAGTTCTTCTAAACTCGGTCAGAGTTTTAAGACTTGCCACGCAAGTTCTCCATAGCGTCAAATCGTGAGGAGAAGACCACGTTCCAGTGAATCAAGACGTTCGGATCATCAACGGAGAGCAAACTCGACGCGATCAATCGAGGGAGGTACTCCATCGCCACCGTGAAGAACCCGGTCTTAAACAAAGGGGAGAATCAAATCCATTCTCCTCTCTTTTGTAATCGGAATCCAAATTATAATTGATTTTGAGAGAATACAAGCCAAATTTTCTTTCATTGTCTTTTTACTGCAAATTTGCCAACAAACAGGGTAGAACACCCAGCAAACCTAATCAAATGTTCCCGCTCCAAGCTAGGGAAAGTGCATAGAGGAATCTCTCTGTGAAGACCAAAAGTTCTCCCCACTTCTGGATCGTTAGTATAACTGAAATGCTGCTCCGACAGAAGTGGCACATTGGGAAAAAGCACTGCAAAACAAGAAACAGAAGTTAGTAACTAAAGGGAACTACCAACGGAAGGAACTAGACTAGAAGCAGACTTTAAAAGTTGTGTTTCTAATCCTGAACCCAGGCTCCCAAATCTGTGTTTTTGATCTTAAACGCAGACCTCAAGATCTGCGTTATTCATCTTAAACGCAGACCTCAAGATCTGTATTATTCATCTTAAACACAGACCTCAAGATATGCGTTATTCATCTTAAACACAGACCTCAAGATCTGCGTTATTTATCTTAAACGCAGACTTCAAAACCGACGTTCTTTATCTCAAACGCAGACCTCAATATCTGTATTACTTATCTTAAACGCAGACTTCAAAACCTGCGTTCTTTATCTCAAACCCAGACCTCAAGATCTGCGTTACTTATCTTAAACACAGACTTCAAAACTTACGTTCTTTATCTTAAACACAGACTTCAAATCTACGTTGTTGATCTTAAACGCAGACTTCAAATCTACGTTGTTGATCTTGAACGCAGACTTCAAAATTTGCGTTATTCAAGGTCCACGTTTTTAACACAGAGTCCAAACTCACGATCAGAGTTCATGATTAACGCAAAGTTCCAACTGTGCGTTCCAATTACAAAGAAACGAGTCATCTTCCTCGTTGAAGAGCACCCATCTAGGGTTTTCAGAAAACTTGTTGAAACAAGTTACCATGGCCACCACTTACCACAGCAGCGAGGCCCATATGACGGCGACAGCAATGCTGAAGCGCTCAGGAGAGCAGCAACATCACCGGTGTTCTCGACCGGCGACGTCTCCAAAGCCGCCTTGGCGACCTTCTTGGAACCCGACTCATCCTTCTGGGAGCCATGCGTGTGGTTAATCGGAGAAGATGCAGTTTGTCGGAGAATTGATCGAAACTCAAACGAGAATTCTCGTTCTTGGAATCAAGCTAAAAATAGAAAGAGTCAAATGACTCTTGATGTGACCACTCAGGCCTATTTATAACAGCCGTCAAGCTGTTAAATCGGTGTGGGATTCTAGGAAAGAATCTCAACCATCTCTGAAACGCGATCTTCCGCGTTAATAAATAAAGTCAGTTAGACTTTAAACACAGAATTCACCTCTGCGTTCAAATTCTTCAAACGCCAGGCCTAGACCTACGTTATGATGGTTCTTAACTCTGCGTTTTGAACCTTAAATGCAAAAGTTACTTTTGCATTGGCACTCTTCTAAAAAGAAGAATCAACACTTGTGTTTTCAAATATGACACCTATTCCCCAAAGTCATGAATTCCTTTAACAAAAGTGTTGTCAAACCTCTGTATTTCCTCAGTAGAGTTTAAATCTTCGTCAGGTTAATATTACACCTCCGACGATAATCATCCCCACAGAGCTTGAATTTAGCTGGCATCAATACCTGTGCGGCTGTAATTCCTCTATTAGAATCCACTTATCAGTTCTCATCAAGAGAACGATAAGTCCCTAAAATCATTCAAATCATAATCTATTTACTAACTCTCCGCAATAGAGTAGTAAATAACCAGTTTATCAACTCCTTTCAATAGGGCGACAAAATTCCCCAAATCTTGTTCAAATCACAAGTATCACAACTCATCACTCAGATGATAAATCGGTTAGCGATCCTCCCAAATGAGATGCTAAATATCTTTTCCACAGATGTCACGTTAATATCCCACCTCTGACAAAAAAAAACTAACTTATTGACTCTCTTCAATAGAGCGATAAGTCCTCAAAATTGCCC
>BQKN01000833.1:303440-327164 GCA_022839385.1 Asparagus kiusianus
ACTTATTGACTCTCTTCAATAGAGCGATAAGTCCTCAAAATTGCCCCAATCGCAATATTCTTCTTGTCACGTTAACATTACACCTCTGACAAAAATTAACTTATCGATTCTCATCAACAGAGCGATAAGTTCTTAAAATTGCTCTGATCATAATTTCTCGTATGTCATGTCAAAATCATACCTCCTGACAAAAATAATCTATTAACTCTTTTCAATTGAGCAATAGATTCTCAAATCTCTGTTATGTTAACAAGATACCTCTAACAGTTCTAACCCGTTTAAACCAGTTAATTCTTCTACAAAGGAATAACAAGTGTTCATTTATCCATCCCCATCAAGTTAAAATTTTTTCTGGAATTATCTTAAATGATAATAAAGGAAATTTTAAGAATTGGGCATTCCCCACGTAACTTTATTATTGCAAGGCAAAACACGACACATGCAATAAATAGACAATAAAAAGAAAAAACCAAAATCACTCTTTTTATTTGTGCTCAGAAATATTAAGGAGTGATACAAAAACCCTGTTCTTGTCAAACAAAAAGAACAATACATGATTAAGCCCCCGGATAGGTAAAAGTGAAAGACGTAAGCCGGGACTTTATAGCAGATAGTCTTTCTTCGTGAGCGGCCTGCACCGTCACCTCGGCTTTCTTCCTAAGTATGCTCTCGTCCGGCATCACCGTGTTAGCTTCCCTTTGGATAAGTTCCAGGTCCTGCACTAACGAGCGATAGTTGGCATAAGTCTTCACGCTTTCTAATGTGAGTCTCTTTAAAACTTCCTCCTCTCGCGCAAGCTCAGCCTTGTGTCGAGCCAACTCAATCTCTAATCGATCAATTGCGGCCCGGGACGTTTGTACGGCAGCATTAGAAGCATCTACAGCGTGCTGCTTCTGAAAGCATTGCCCCTGTAAGGATGCAATCTCAAGCTCTCTCTCAGTGATATTTTCTTGAAGAGTTTCATACTGACGAGTTGCTTCAGCCTTGAGATCATCAAAAACTAATGTGGTCTGGGCCGCAAGATCGGTGTGACGTAATTCCTCCAAAGCCTTCAGATCTTTTTCCAACCGGGAGATGCTCTCGGAGTAGTGCTGGAACCAACGAGCGTCATCTACATATCGGATGCCGCTCAAGAAAGGCATGAGTATAGGTTTAAAAGAATCAAATGAAGCTCATCTAGCACCAACCTCCTCAATAGCCACCTTGATCATATCCTTCAGGGGTCGTACACGAATCCTTAGCATGGAGGGGATGACCACTAGACTTAGAGATTTCACAGGAGATGTGGAGGGGGAGCCCAAAATCATAGACCCTGGTGCAAGAATGGTGGGTGACGACCGTGAAGAAGCTGGGGAAGCCATAGAGACATTCAGTTGTGAAGGACTGGAAGGAAGAACTGTGAGTGCCCCTGTTTGGGCTAAACTTAGCGCACCCTCAGTTCCCGCGGACTTAAGAGAAATCATTAACGTGGGGGATTCTTCTTGTAAAGAGGCAGTCGTTATCGGCGTTGGCTCAGGAAGAGAAGCAGCTGCTGCTTGCTGTCCAGGAGATAAAACCTTATCAGCGGCCTCGTGGGTCGGAGAACCTACACGAAAGAGTAGTTAGCACAAAAGAAAGAGAAGTCTAGAGAAACTAGTGAGCGTGATCTTTACCAAGAGGGGAAAGAGGAACATAAGCAGATGCCTTGTCAGAAGAAGGTGGTGGCAGATCAGCCCAGTCGGTGGAATCTTCATCACTTTCACCTTCCTCCTCATTACCATCATCTCCCTCCTCATCAGCATCATCGCTATGGGAAGAGGTCCCGTAGTCTAACGGTTCCTCATCATTCGTCGTCGATAATCCAGGAGAACTTGCAGTGGCATCCGCTTTAGTCATAATGCCAGTCGTTGGGCTAGGAATAACAGCCTCCGTCTGTGGTAGTAACACAGAAGTAGCAGGAGATTGACTTTCATCTGCAGGAGGCCTCATCTCTTCAGCAGGAGACATTACAAGTGATGTTTTTGTAGTTGGAAGAGCAACATCTGGGACTTGATCTGGAAATGGTGAAATATCAGGGTCTGCTATAGGGGAAGATCCTGCATCCCCAAACAATGACTCATCCCTACCCTCTTCCTGGTCCTCAGGATGACAAGAAGAAAATTCATTGGAAAAAGCAGGACCCTTAGAGAGAAGTCCTGTGTGCAGAGGTTGATTGGCAACAGCAGATTCTTATTCCCCATCTCCCCCAGCAGACTTGAAAGCATCCGCCATTAGTTTTTGAGAAGGAGGGTCTACTAATAGTTTCCTACGAGTACGTTTCTCGTACTGAACTGTTTTTTCTTCAGTAAGAACCCTCTTTCCAGCTGCCTTGGTTCTTGGGGCATCAGCAGCCTTAGGGCTCGCTATTGGTGCACTCTCCGGTCCCAGATCTCCTCCTCCTCCTTCTTCGGTCTCATCTTCATAAGATAAGAACTCATTAATCCCCTTCAGACGAGATACCCGTGATCCTCTTCTGGATGAGTACATTTTCCTAATTTCTCGTAATCCCGACAAATTCAACTTGTAATCAGGTATCTTGGAAGCTGTGTGATACCAGTTACAGAAAGCTATGGATGAAAGAGAATTGAGCGTCTTGTGAGGTAACCTAAAGGTAGCTCCAGTGCAGCCTGCGGTAGAGTAGTACCAGGCCCGAGCTCCTTCATATATGTTACCAATAATTGCAAGCTGACTCCGGGGATTCCTAACGTATAATTGATCATATCCAAACTGGCGAGCAAATCGGTACGGCTGATACGGCTCGATTATACATTTGTCATTTTGCCTAAGGAGGAGATAACCCGGTCTAATGTTCAAGAGCCAATGGAAGACCCCTCCATCTAAGCGGGTAAAACCATCTGGACCAGCCGTATCTTGGAACACTTGCCTATAGCCACCGCCTTCAAAGTCGAGGAAACAACAGAATAGTTGATAATTGAGGTCTCTTGACAAGATTTGACGAACCCTCACTACATATGTGCCTTCCCAAGAAGCTCCTTCCAATCTCTGTACAAAAGGGATGAACCCTTCGTTTGAGGGAGATGGGGCACTCATCAAAAGAGGACAATGGGATACATACCATGCTATCAAATAGGTATACGGCAGAGGAACTCGAGGATTGGGTGTCACCAAATTTTTCTTTCCTTCAGAATCTACCTCCTTCACCTGAATGAATTCGAGGCACAACTCCCTCAAACCATGCTGCAAACAGCAAGTCATAGCTGAAAGTAAGTTCACAGGTCTCCCATGAGCTAAGAGGACAACCGGATAGACTACTTCTATCATTACAGCATCCACGGGCCTCGTAGGGATGACACACCGCTTTAGCCACAGCATGAGAAAGCCTGCCAACAAGGCCCTATCAGAAATAGGCACAACAGCCTGGTGATGGAAACTTTCAAACTCAGTCTGCGCAGGGAAATCCTCTTCCAATCCCTCGTTAACATAATGGGCTGTAGCGTCATTGATCAAAGTTTGGATCGTCTCAGGGGTGCTCACACTCTGACGAGACACATCAACAGTTTTGTGGGATAAATTCTGGAATAGATATTCAGCCCAGGATAGCTGCTTTATACCACGACCTCGTGTCCCCGTCAATTGAGTGCAGATCTAAAAATGACACATTACTTCCCATAGAGTGTCATAGACGTCAGGATGCATCTCCTTCAAAATCCTAAGCTCGTTTGATCCTGGGATGAACTCCTCATAGGGCAAGTCTCCAAAAGGAAGACCCAAAACATCATACATTTCGTGGAGAGCAAACCCTAATTCCCCCACTGGTGTGAAGAATGTACACGTCTCAAGGTTGTATTTCTCCAGGACAGCGAAAAAATTGTAATAGTTGTAGTCAATGCCGCATCTGGTAGCTATTATAGGGCAACCAAGCCCAGATTGAGCTAATGATCCCTCTAACTCTATCGTCACGAAGTCCGTCATTCGTGCCCACCATCCTGTCTCGGTAGAGTGTACCCATCCAGGAGCCCTAAATACTGAGGAAGGGAACTCTCCCTTCGCGGCCAGAAATCTCCGCATAAAAGTGTTGGCTGTACTAGCTGTTTCCCCTAAAGGATACCCCCATGAGAATAAGCAGGGCTCCAAAGCGGACACCTGTCGATTGTAACCTACAGTGTGTACGCCTGTGTAAGTCAAAGCCCCGATAGCTACACCATCCTGCTCCCAGACAAGGTCCCAATCCATATGTCGAGGGACGGAAGCACACTGATAATAAGCAATAGGAAACATCCTATGCATATCAGGAAGGAAGAAGCGGCGGTCTCCTATTTGGCTCAACCACTTATAATGGCCATCAGTCACGAGCTCTTTCTGGATGACGACATGATCACCAAACAGGAATGTCGGTTTGGTGAGCTTTTTGCGGGAGTCAGTTTCAAATTTGGCATATGTCACCAAAATCCTGAGTATAGTTGGGCTTGGATGGGAAATCAGGGTAACACGATCCTTGCCTGTATTCTGAAAAGTTGGGAGTTCCTGACGCAGATTGAACTGCATGTTTAAATCCACGCCACCCTCGCGCCCGAAATGGTGACGAAGAGTAAGAGGTTCGCGGGAGTAATGTACTGTAAAGGAAAACAGTACTCAATTAGTCAACAAGGAAATAAAACAAAGAGAACTTTAGTTAAAATTCTTGGAGGAATAAGAGCTTTTTGAACGCACAGCTCAAACCTGGCGTTGAGTTTTATCAACACAGAGGTCGAACTCTGCGTTAAGCTTTCGAACGCACAGTTCAAACCTGGCGTTGAGTTTTATCAACGCAAAGGTCGAACTCTACGTTAAGCTTTCGAACGCACAGCTCAAACCTGGCGTTGAGTTTTATCAACGCAGAGGTCGAGCTCTGTGTTAAGCTTTCGAACGCACTGTTCAAACCTGGCGTTGAGTTTTATCAACGCAGAGGTCGAACTCTGCGTTAAGCTTTCGAACGCACAGTTCAAACCTAGCGTTGAATTTTATCAACGCAGAGGTCGAACTCTGCGTTAAGATTTCAAACGCACAGTTCAAATCTGGCGTTAAAATTTTATCAAACACAGAACTCGAACTCTGCATCAAACTTTCAAACGCACAATCCAGACTTGGCGTTAGAATTAATTGACGCAAAGGTCGAGCTCTGTGTTAAACTTTCTAACGCACAGTCCAGACCATGAGTCAGAACTCATTAACGCAGAAGCCGGACCACAACGTTTCAAATTCAAAACGCAAAGTTCCAACTCTGCGTTACAATATTAAAACGAGTCATCTTCCTCGTTCACAAGAACCCATCTAGGGTTTTCAGAAAACTCGCCGAAGCAAATTTTATGGCCATGGAGGTCGATACTTACCACCGACGAGAGACGCCTACGTCAGCGGCACACCCGCCTGAGTTTCATCACCGCAACGGCCGAGGTCAACCGAGAACTCGGAGCAGTAGCAGCGGCCGACCTTTGACGAGAGATGGTCTTCTTTCTCGGACCCATTGAAAATGATGATCGGAGAAGATGAACAGGGTTCACCGGAGGAAGAAACAAAATCTTTGTTAAGCTTTTCGAGAAAAGACAGATGAAAAGTCGGATGACTTTTGATTTGACCCAGCGGTCTATTTATAGACAGCTAGGAGCTGTCAAGTCAGGGCGAGATTCTAGGCCCAGAATCCCGCCAAACGCGGCCTGTGCGTCTGCGTTGGTTGAGCTTCTGAACGCAGAGCTCAACCCTGCGTTCCAATTCCTTGGCAATCCACCTGTGCGTCTGCATTGGTTGAGCTTCTGAACACAGAGTTCAGTTCTGCATTCCAATTCCTTGGCAATCTACCCGTGTGTTTTAATGCAACCAAACAAATATCTCAATGCTGGAAGCCAAGACGTAGCCTTGAATAAATAGAGGGAAGTAGATGTGGCCATCAAGGTGACCAAAGCCGAGAAGAAACAAACGACTCCACTGGGGAGTCTGTAGTATGAGTACAGATAGATTGCAATCGACAGCAATTTAAACCGTCTGGCTAGATCCGACACGCAACTCATTCTTCGGGGTGGCTTAACATACCCACCAAGATTAATGAAGACACGATCTGATGCGCAACTCATTCTTCTAAGTGGCTTAACATCCCAACAAAGAGTAAGTTGAGCTGATCAAGAAAGGAGATAAAGTAAAATCCTCTGAGGTTGTCCTCCTGACTAAATTTGGGATGAAGCCCCTCTCATGTGGGCTCACGATCCTCTCTGCCTATGACAATGGATCTGTCTTAAGCCCAGAGGTATTCAACCTCATGGAGGATGACCTCATTGACAAGTTTGCAGGTGGTGTTTCTATGGTTGCTTTGCTAGCCTTCGCTCTCTCTTACCCAACTCTTGCAGCTGCACTTCACATGTTCGTCAGTGCCTACAAGAACGTCCTTGCTGTTGCTGTTATCTCTATTGCATCTGTTGAGAAGGCTGCTGCTCTTGCCTCTAAGGAAGAAAGGACGAGCCTGTCGGCGAGTCTGACGATGACTTGGGATTTAGTTTGTTTGACTAAGCTCATTGTCATCAAAACTCAAAAGTTATCTTGTTTGGTTTGAGGAAACAGAACTTCAGCATTCCAATAACCAAGTTCACAATGTCTTCAAATCAGACGAAGTGAATAACCAATCAACTAAAATTTTGGGATCCAAAGTATTCCAAAAATTCGTCCCAGTCAACCGCGAACTTTCGAAAACTTTGGAGGGGGTTCTGTAGGCTGTCTAAAAATCACAATAGATAGCTGATCCCTATCACGCTTTAACAATGAAAGTTACAATCAGATAACTTTCGTGCCAACAAACGAGAGCTACAAACAGAAGACTTTTCACATAGATCAAGAGGGGTTACAAATCAACGAAACTTCTGACAGCTGATGAAAACTCTATTCAGTAGCCTTCATAATCAACCGTGAGAGTTACAATCTGACGACTTTCACACCCCATAACAAGTGAAGATCAATGAGCAGTAGCCTTTGCGATGTTGTAATGCACGAGGTTACAAGTCAGCAACCTCCCCAAACGCAGAGTCTACCTCTGCGTTTCCCAAACTCAAAATGCATACGAACTGAGCGTTCTTTAGCATCCATTCAACTCTGCAACGCAGAGTTAAAGCACAAAACGCACGGACCGTGCGTTCTTCAACAAACACCTAACTCTGCGTCTCAAAACTCAAGACGCAGAGTTGAGTTTCAGCACATAAGCGGCCTGTGCGTCTCTAATTTCCAGAACGCATTCGACCTGTGCGTTTCCCACCTCTAGCAGATATTTAACTCTGCGTCTCAAGGCTTAGGCGCAGAGTTAAGGCCCAGAACGCTAATTTAGGTGTTTGACTTGTTCAAACACAAGCTGAACGGTATAACAACCGTTTATCCCACGTTCTGAGGGATTTTCGCCCACTTAGGAGCGAATTTAGGGGTTGGTTACACCCCATATCTCCCTATAAATAACCACCTTACTCAACCAAGAAGGGTTAATCGGTTCTTGGCAGTAAAACCGCACAAGGTTGGATCTTTTGGTTTCAAAACAGCACAAAGGCAGTTGGGTTAATTGGATTTCAGCAGTAAAATCGCACGGAGAAGAGGATTTTCTTGAAATCAAATCTCAGAAGATCTTTCACCAACGGTAGATCTATTTGGCTACTAACCGAATCTTCGGTTCTAACAACTCTGTTACAGAGTTTTAACTCGCTCTGAGTTCTAAAACTCTTGAAGAGTTCCTAATTAAACTTGCACCGCCAAGTTTCATTAATCGATTATTCGGTTTTCAACAACTCTCTTTTCAGAGTTTTCAACTCGTTCTGAGTTTCTGAAACTTGTTAAGAGTTTTAACCCGAATTCATCATACAAGTCCATCGTTCTCGTGAGATAGTACGATCAGATCGTCAACGGAGAGCGAATTCGACGCAAGCATTCGAAGAAGGCACTCCATCGCTACCAAGAAGAACCCAGTTTTAAACAAAGGGGAGAATCAAATTCATTCTCCTCTCTTTTGTAATCAGAATCCAAATTGTAATCGATTTTGAGAGAATACAAATCAAATTTTCTTTCATTTCTTTTGCTGCAAATTTTCCACAAACACTTACCCTCCTTTCTTCTCCTCTCTCTATCTCATCTCCACTCTCCCCCTCCTTTTCTTACCCTCCTCTTCTGTTTCTCTCTTACCCTCCTCTCTCCGCCTCCTCCTCCTCCTCCTCCTCCATCTCCTTCTCCTTCTATAACTGTTGCTATATCTCTTAAAAGTCATACCCCAAAGATTGTCTCCTTCCACAACCGTCATCTTTCACACAGTTAAAATTAACATCTAAGTTACAATTAATATCTAACTAAAGTTTAACAAACAGATGTTAACTATACAAATTAGATTCTAAGTTTAACAAAAATATGTTAACTGTATAACTTAGGTTTATAGTTAACATCTATTCCTTAAGCTTATCATGTGATTTGGTTCATTAACTAATAAACTTTAAAATTAACATATAACTATAAACTTAATATCTATAGTCAAGCATTAACAACTATTGTATAACATTAACATCTACCATTTACAGTTAACATTTATCATATGATTAACATCTGCAATTCTAAAATTAATTTAAAAAAAGCTTAGATGTTAACTTTAACTATTAGGTATTAACTTTAGCATAACTTTGAAATATGACCATATTTAGCCAAAGGAGACAACATTTGAGAAACACACTGACAGTTGTGGAAAGAGAAAGAGGAGATGAGTATGGAGATGGAGGAGACTAGAGAAGGGTGAAAGTAAAACGGAAGAGAAGAAAGAAGAAATTGGAGATGAGATAGAGGAGAAAGGAAGAAAAAGGAGAATGAGTGGAAGAAGAAAAAGAAGAAGACGTGGCAGATGAAGAGAGATGAGGATGGAGTTGAGATGGAGAAGAGATAGAAGGGAGAAAAATGAAGTTTGATGAAAGAAGGAGGAAGGAGGATGTGTGAAGGAGACAGGAGGTTGGAGGTGGAGGGCAGAGGTGAGATCGAGAAGAGAAGAGGAGGGAGGTGGTGGACTGGAGAAAGAGATATGAAAGTACAAGAGGAGGTAGTAGGAGGAAGAAAATGAAAGGTACATTAGGGATGAAGGAAAATATGATATGAGGAGGGCTTAAACACATAAAAAGTTTAATTTTGGTGCCTATTTATATGTCCAAAAAGGTCTTGTGCACATAAGGTTCACAAATTTGGGGTCTAGACATAATTTTTACAAAAGAAATTGTTTTAAAAAAGAAGATCAAGAATTTTGTTTGGTAGCTAACGGGCCCTAATGTATCCTTCATTTTCTTGTTGTGATTTGTTTTTTAAGGCCCATTTAGCTTGGTGCTCCGGCTATATTGGATTGGGCCATTATATACCAATGCAAGATAATGTTTGTTTGAGTCTCTCGTGTTGCGTATAAAACAGACAAACAAGGCACAGAATATAACGTTTTGTATTTTTTTCGTAAGCACTAAAAAATCATATACTTGGCATTCAGTGTACTTTTTTTTCTTGGGAGCCATACTACATTTCCTTCCATCCCTCCCACCGTTGCTTGATCCTACAATTCATGGCTTTTCCATGGATTATAGCATTATTTTACACAGAGGTAACTTTTGATGAAACCATGACTTTTTCATTTGGTTAGTTGACCCTGAATCCTTGGGCTAGGTTGAATTTCTTTGGATAACAATATCTTAATTAAAAATATATAAATTAACAGAAGAACAGTTCGTCAGTTCACCCTCATTTTTCCTTTCTCTTTTCTTTTCGGCTAAATATTATTAGAAAATCTCCCCCTAACTTTGGACGATCACAAGTAACCCCCATAACTTTCAAACTATCAAAAAGCCCCTCTTTAGTTAGGGGTTTTACAAGATTATCAGAAACTCTCCTTTCAACTTCAAGAGTTTTATCAAAAAGTCCACTAAAGTGTAAATTACAGTTTTCACTATCCCATTGCATGGTTTTATCCGCTCATGTAAAAATTACAGTGAGCATTGCTTGGAGGGTTTCTGATAAAAAAGTTAAAATGTTTCTCTTTTCAAAAAATTCCCTAACTTAAAGAGGGGTTTCTTACATTGTAAAAGTTATGTTGGGGTTATTTAATAATCATCCAAAGCTTTTTTTTATAGCCATTCTTATTATGAGATGAAAAAAAATAGAGTAGGATATTGGTAATTTGCTAGTGTACGTCAGCCTTATCAAATAGTTGACTGTGCGAATTGGTGTTTTCCATCCTAAATTGAACATCTTTGTCCACGACACTGCCGATCTTGGGAGATGGCTACGGGGCTTTGATCTCGAATGTGCACGTATTGAAAACGGACCATGAGTATTGCGTAGGGAGTGTAAATGAAAGGGATACGTCATACTAGATATTAATATCAGAGGAAACCATGGATTGCGCTTATTTGGGTGTTGCTAACGATGCACACATCTGAACCATTACATTAGAGATCGTTAACATAGACATGCAGATTATAGTTGATGTCTTAAATAAATATCATATTAGCAATACAGAAAAACACACAAACTCTATTTGCTCTTTATATTTCGCATTTGAGTTTTTTTTTTTTTTGTGTGTAAACATACATACAGATAATAGTAGGAAACTATGTTGGCATTTGATCCAAACGTATTCAAACTTGGGCCAAATTCATATATACTAACCCAATACCTTCATTTGTAATGTATAATCCCATGAAAATGTTTGTTGCATTACCTTACATACCATTCATATGCATAATCCACATAAGTCATGTATAAAGTTCTTCCATAATCTAATATACATCAACTCCGTTGCATCCCACTATTAATTAGTATTATATATCCACATTACATATTATCAAAACATGCTTATGAAATTGGATTTGGACAAGACTATTTGTATCCATTGACGTCCTCACATGTGGATTGTTCAAATAACGGTCTTCAAGTCCCTTCCACTTTCTAAAACCTCAACAAATAAGATGAAAGTTAGCGACTTAATTACGGTTTTATACTCTAAATTGAAAGTTACATAAATTTTGTGCTCTCATATATAGGCGGCGAAAAGAACACACCAACCTGGCATCCGAAACATCTTGGGCTTTTAAAAGGGCCCAACAAGTTGTCATACCTGGACAACAGATATTTGCCAAATTTACGACCATATATAATCGCGTGATGAGTTGGCAATTTTGGTCCACAAAACTTAGATAGACAATGTACATATCCTAAAATTATCCTGTATCGATCTAAGTTCATGAACATAGGATGCTCTTCAACGTGAAGCTGGCTCCAATCACCCTCCCTTTACAAATCGCATGATGCATGTGGTTCCCAAACTGACCTTTGATGATCAGTAACCCCCCTTAATTAAATGCACCACAAAATAAATTAAAAAAATAACAAAAAAGAGAGGAATTAATTCACGCCCATGTGATCACCGACGCTCAGTGCTTCCCTATCCTTGATCCATTATTGCAACAAAAAAAAAAGTCAGAAAAAATAAAAATAAATAAATAAATAAGAGGGTTACTTCAGAGATCAACATTAGATTACTGAATCCAAGAAGCATCCTCCTATGGATCAGCAGCAGGTGTCTTGGATCGCGAGGACATGCTCATCGTGGTCTCTGAACCAAAATATATAAATAGAAATAGTTAGGGGTTTTATTTTATTGATCACCTTCTTTACATGTGAGTGATGCGGTGATTTATTGTTAATTAATTTTGTCAGCGTTGTGCTCTGAGTGGTTCCCATGTAGGGAAAATCTCTTGTTAGAGATTGGGTTTGTGTTGAAAACCCAGGAGAATGATGAATATAATGATCAATTGAGAAAATCCACGAAGGAGCGAGCAAAACTAGCTAAGTACTCCTCGGACTCACTAACTGATTGCTGACATGTAGTCAGGGGTTCTTCTTTTTTTTTTTGTAGCAGGCGGCGTATATGACTGTTGATGGTGCAGTGAACAAGGATTCATGTTGTACTATGTGCCATTTTTGGAACAGATTATCTATATAAATATACGCACACAGATTGGACATGGAGCGTACAAGAGCTGGACAATCGATCAGTTGGAGGTGCGCGAGACTGGCGGAATTGTTGAGGAAGTACAGACATTTTAAGAACACGTACGTACGGGAGCAAGATGCTGTGAGCCATACGAGAGGAAGATGGGGAGACGTGCAGTTTGGAGATTTCAATTCCCTCTGTATGGTTGATATGTAACACTACCCCGCTCATACGTGGAGAATTCCGAACTGAAAATTACGATACAACAGGATTATGCATCGAGACACATCAAATCTGAAAGGTATGTCGATACACAGATTGGAGCGTACACGAATAGTGATAGGTGTCGAGAGAGCACAAATCTTATTGGAACGTACGACATGAGAGAAGAATGTTTTGATACGTGCATCTTGAGCAACCGCCTCTGCATCGTTCAGGTTGCTCTTCTCACTCGTGGAGTAATTCTTATAAGATTTGTACCCATGTTGAGGGTCTAAGAAGCACCGATGGGATACGAAAGATACATTGATGCATATTTGGGAATATCCGATACATACCTGTCCAACAAGGTTGCACGCATGCGGTGACCTCACCATGGTTATATATATGCATTATACATGGTTCACAATATAAGTATTGAGCCTGATATATATGCGTATCTGACAGTTGGCTGAAACTATATGATTTCACAAAAGAAGTATCTGTAGTCTACAAATCTGATAAGTGTTTAATTTCATGGATTTGGTGCAACCTGAAATATTTATGCATTGATCACATTATAATTCTAAATTGACCCTAGAATCAAATCAATTGCCAAAATCACATCAGATATCACCGTAAAGCATCACAACCAAAGAACAAAACAACTGGATAAAAACACAAGCTCCTTGAAAACTTGCTACAAATCCTAAATTATCATAAGCCACTAAACTTCACCAACACAAACACAGAAAGAACAGGTACACTCTAAATCTCCAAATGAACAACAAAAAATTACACAAAAAAATTCCCTCCTTTCTCTATTTCTAAGACCAAAACAACATCTGCTGCTGTTTCTGCATCTCCTTCTGCCTCCTCAACTCTACAACCTTCCGATGAGAATTCGAATGCTCAGACACCACGAACGTTGGGCTCGCCGCGGGCCTATACTCAGGCACGAGCCGGCCGGACTTGTACCGGACCCCACAAGCATTGCACAGTGTTTTGGGGCCCATTGGGCCCATTCTCCACTGCGGAGTCTTATCACTCCCACAATGCAGGCATCTGCGCACACCATCGCTCACGTCTGGAATTATCGGGTGTCGGGTATTTGTACCCAAATCCGATGATGATGAGGAGGATGGGGATAGTTGGGTCGGGTTTAGGATTGGGATCTGAGATGCCCAGTTGCTTGGATTGGCTCTGGAGCGCTTGCTTCTGGTTTTTGCTGGGACTTGGTTTGATGTTGTTGATGATTGATTGGTTTGGTCTGAGGATGAGGAGAGGTTGATGGTGTTTGAAAATTTGTGAGAGTAGCAGTCCTCAACGAAATTTGACAGCCATTCAAGTTCAGCTACTTCTTCACACTGTAAAACAAAATGATAATTCAAAAAAAGAAACAGAAAACTTATTCATAATTTTCAAATTGACAGACTTATACGCAATACTTTTTAAAGGGTGAAAACCGGCAACATAAGATAAATTATCAAATTTCATAAAAAAATCTCATGCTTTGATTACAAAGTTATACAGGTAAATTGCGTATAAATCCACAGACGTGCTGCCCATCAACTATTTTATTTGCACTTAACACCACAGAATTGATGGTTTTTGAAGAAAACTTTACCGATATTTCCTATCTCCCTTGAGAATACAAAAATGCTAAGTGCTAATAATACAACTAAGGAGTGATAAGAATGAGAGAACTATACGCAATTTATGAAGTTTAATTTCTAGTTGAATTATGTCTGTATTTAAATTAAAACAGATTAGAGATTTTCTTCTTGCATTTAATAAATAATACTGAGCTCCTCATAACAGAATGCATTTTTTTAATAAGTTTTGTCTAAATAAAAACTTGCTATCACTTATCACTGAATTTTATCTGTACTTCACAGGGGAACACTTTTTCCTACTTTGAGAAATAGAATGCCCCATAAAAAGAAGCAAGAGACAAGACGCTGACTAAATACCCAAATAAATAAATAAATAAATAAATAAAAAGCTAAAGAAATAAGAAAAATTATACATCACACTCACTGCTCACTTTACTTCAGCAAAAAGAAAAGAATTTTTCAATTTCCACTAAATTACAGGACTCAAACGCAAAATTGCAGAAAATTACCGGCTGGCTGAAGTCAGTTGAGACATGCTGCCCGTAACCGGCCAGCGAGGAGCCGTAACCGCTACCGGCTGTAACGGTTGACGAGTCCTTTGAGTTTCCGTTAGCGCCGGCAAATACGCCGTTATCCTCGCCCGCGTCGAGCGCGGGCTCGTTGCTTGAAAAGTCGAAAAGGTCCTCGACGATGAAGTGGTCTTTTGTTGAGTAGTAATCGGAGACCTCCATTGGAATTTTGAAATATTAGGGGGGTCTTGGAAATTTGTTGGCGGAGTGAAAGAGAAGAGAGAGGATAAGTAAAGAGAGGGAGTGAAGGAGTGCTGAGTGAGGGGAGTTTTGAAAGTGGAGTGAGGAGGGTGGGGGGCGTGAGGGAGTAAATAAAGAAAAAGGTGAGGGGTGAAGTAAAAAAGTAACTGCAAAAATTACGGAAGAAATCTGCAGCTCGCCCCCATCGTTTTTGACCCTACAGCTTTGGATTTTTCTTTTCTTTCTGTGCAGGGAAGTTGTCAGGGATCATGATTCAAGATTCTTTGATTGACAAACTTGCCCCTCACTAGTCCATAGTAAACTGTACTCAAAAAAAAAAAAAAAAGAAAATAAAAGAAAAGAAAAGAAAAGAAAGAAAAAGAGCGGGGAAAAACTTCACTCTTTGATTTGTCGGAGCTCTAATACGACACAAGTACAACCATAATTATTATATAAGGGTCAGTAGCATATAGACGCCCTCTAGTATGGTTATCCTGAATTTACTACCCTCTAATTTTACTTTTCCAGATAAATGACTAAATAAAATTTGACTTGTGACGCCACTAGTTTCACACAAGGCTACAGTCTAAGATAAAGCCAAAGATATCAAACATATCATGCACCCATACTGTGCAACAACACGGTTTACCATCACAGTAATATCTCTCTAGTAGAATCAACAACAATCAAGTGTAAGTACAAAGCAGATAAAATAAAGATAAGAATGCAATGAACATGATAAATAAAAGAGATATCAAAATAATAATAATAATCATGTTCCAACTGAAATAAATGAAGTACAACTGATGTCCGAAACATAGATGAAATGTCTCAATACATAAGAGTCAACTGAAACAGTACTAAGGCACACGACATTCCAAAATAAAATACAACTCTAATGTCTAAAAATAAGCTATAACTACTGTGGAGCACAAATAAACTACTAGTAATAAATAATGATGGAAGCTAAGCCGAAACTCCATCAACCTGTGACTCTCCAAGCACCTGACTCGCTGCATGAAAAGAGGGAAAACAACGAGCATCAAAGTGCTAGCGAGAACATCTCCACCGCCCCCAGGGGGAAGGGGGTTAGGAGTATAAAGATACATGTTAATACATATAAATATATAAATCATCTATCCTGAACTAAGCAGAAATTGATATTTAGAAATCCACAACACGAGAATGAGTACGTCGAGCGAAATAATCCAAACAAGGAAACCCTCATGTATATACCTCGTATCTCAAATTGTGAATCGCTAAATACCAACTCTAAGATCCTATGAAATAAAACAATAAATAAAAGGACAATACATTACCAAGCCTCAACTCATATAAGTCATAACAAATATCTCACACTACCCTCGGGTAGATGACACAATCACAAGGATAATAATCCGGTAAAAGAATTTCACTTAATATATATCGTGTATGACAGTCTCAGTCTTATACCCTACTCTCGGGGTAGATAATATGGGAGCATAAATACAAATCTGTATAATCCTCTAACAGAAAATAATCATGTTGAGTAAGGTGCTCACAATATCCTGTGGCATCACCTACCTTACCCAAATGCTCTGCAGAAATAGGCATGTCAACCTATTCTGGAATGATGCATCATAGAGTGTAGTCTACCACAGTCTCATTGTGGTATGTCAACTAATTCGCTCTGAGTGTAGTCTACCGCGGTCTCATTGCGATATACTAACTAACCCCACTAAAGCATCCAAACTTATTATGAAATGCAATATATATCACTCTCTATCATAACAAACTCAAAATATAAGTTATGCATCTCCAAACGATCGTGCGTGCTCAAATCCAGTGGTGTACTCTCGTAAACTACGCACATGTATCGACGCGTGACTCGTACTTTGTGTTTGCAATCAAACGCGCATGAGCAAGAAACAAAGCTCACAAAAATCTTCAGATCGGTCGACCGATACCTTCCCATCGGTCAACTAGCAGAAATGTGCACAGAACATGCACATTAATCCAACCTTTGACCGGTCGACCGAAGTATATTTTTGGTCGACCGGACAGAACAACATCGCTAGATCTTGTAATACATCAGTCGACTGATCGACTTGAGCAGTCGACCGACCAGTGCCAGATTCTTAGTTTCCTGAGAATTAACAAATTCGATTTATATTCATATATAAAAATTGAAATTTTCTCAAAAAGCTTCTATGTAAAACTTAATTTCAAGTAATTAGGGTTTATTATACTACATGAAAACATAATTACAGATATTAGAGAAGATCTATCAACCCTAACATGTAATATTTGTAAATTCGTAATGGAAACCACTAACTTAAACAAAACTTTATGTTAAATCAAGTTAAAATATTACACCCAAATCCGTTTTATAACTTGTCAAATCAAAAGATTAAAAATCTTTACGTCATATACGTTTAAAAGGTGTCATCTTTATACATGAACTAGGTTTTAAAATCTAATAAAACCAAATAAAAACATTTAAAAATATGGGTTGGGTTTGGAGGAGATGAAACTCGCCTCAAAATATGCTGAGCTCCTCAAATATGCAAGAAAACACGATCTTTCTTCACCAAAAGCCACGAATCTCACCCTCCTCTTGATTTTTCTTCTCAAAACTCTCAAAATTCACCAAAGTAAGTTCTAGGGTTTTTGAGGGGAGAAGGTGACCACTGGGACATGATTTATGACTAAAATAAAGAGAGGAAAAACGAATATATATGATATATATACATGTGTGGTCAAACCGACCCAATTCAGAAACCAACCTGTACTCAGTTTTGGGCATCCATTAGTCGACTGGCCCTGCCCATTGGTCGACCAACCCGAAGCCAATTCAGTATACAGGTTTTCGTTCACATGTGCATGTTTGTATTCATATATACTCATATACATACTTAATCGATCTTAAATCGATTCCTAACACATTCATTCATCTCAGACAAGTATCAAACATGATAAAAATCATTTAATATTATTTTTCACAATATACTCAAATTTATAGGGTTTTACATTCACCCCCTTGTAAGAGTTTCATCCTCGAAATTCCACAATCGCATCTTAGAGATTAATAATACGAGAAAAACACGTTGAAGGGATAACTTAGACAAGAAAACTCTCACATACGCATCTCATACCATTAATCTCTAAATATGATAAACAAATAATATTTACACTTAACAATCTAGAATGTAAATACTCCCACTTAACCCCTTATTAAGTGAAACTAGTATGTAGGATGAAAAATCCAAATAAGAAACCCTCATGTATATGCCATGTCTTCCGAATGATTAGGAGCTAAGTGTTGATACCCACATTCCAGTGTTAAATATAAATGTGACTATACTGATAATCATGAACACAACAATACTATAACTCATAATATACCTGCTCAAATAGGTGCGAGTAGTTGCGACACATATCATCTTCACACTCCCAAGAAGCTTCCTCAGCTCCTTTTTGGTTCCAATCGGACTTTAACCAAAGGAATCACCTTATTTCTAAGTCTTTTGCCTTCTCTGGAAAAGATGCGGATAGAGATCTCAATGGTAGTCAAATCAGCCTAAAGCTCCAAGTCCGGCGCATCAAACAGAGAATGCTACTCCTCGTCGCGTAAGTGCTTTTTAAGATCGAAACATGAAAGACATCATGCACTCCCGACATCAATGCTAGAAGAACTAGTCGGTACGAGATGGCTCCAACACGTTCAACAATCCTAAATGGTTCAATATATCTTGGGGAAAGCTTTTCCCGTCTGCTAAATCACTGGATACCCTTCATAGGTGACACCTTCAACAAAACATAATCTCCAACCTGAAACTCTAAAGGTCGTCGCCTCTGATCCACATAACTCTTTTGTCGGATCTGGGCCGCAAGTATATGCTCTCAAATAAATGCTATCTTCTCTGAAGTTTGTCTAACCAAATCTGGTCCAAGTACCAAGCTATCCTCCGGCTCTGCCCAACAAATCGGGGATATACAAGGCCTCCCATACAACGCTTCATAAGGAGCCATACCTATCGTCGATTGATAATTGTTATTATATGCAAACTCAATCAATGGAATATGATCCTCTCAGTTACCCTGAAAATCGATAACACATGCCCACAACATGTCCTCCAGCACTTGGTTGACCCTCTCTGTCTGGCCATCTGTTTGCGGGTGGAAAATACTACTATATGATAGCTGGCTACCGAAATAATTCTAGAAACTCTTCTAGAAATAGGATGTAAAAATTGAGCTTTAATCTGATATAATCGACTCTAGAACTCCATGCATATAGTCTCACAATCTCCTGGATGAAGATCCCCGCATAATTCTCTGTCGTGTATGTCATCTTAACTGGCAAGAAGTGCGCTGACTTTGTCAATCGATCAACAATCATCCAAATTGAATCGTTCCTTTTATTAGACCTTAGTAATCCTATGATAAAATCTATAGAAATATCTGTCCAATTCTACTCAGGAATGGGTAAAGGATGTAGGGTTTCCATGGGTCTCTGATGTTCTGTCTTCACTTGCTGACAAATAAAGCATTTAGATACATACTCCGTGATATCCCTACGCATGCCGCTCCACCAAAATTATCTCTTCAGGTCCTTGTACATCTTGGTTGTGCCTGGATGCATAGTATATCTGGTACGATGTGCCTCATCAAATAATTTTTTTCTTCAACTACGGAATATTCGGCACCACTAGTCGGCCTTTCATTCGAAGGTCCCCCTCTGATCCGATAGTCCAATCTGCCTTGGACTCTTTGGAAACCTTCCCCTATCAGTTTTGAATCCAAAAGTCCCCCGCCTGAGCACTGATCACTCTATCAGTCCACGACGACTGTACAACTAAAGCTCCCAAAAATGCGCTGCTCACACCAATCTCAGACCTAAAGTCAAACTAACTGAGGGTGAGAAGATCTCGATACAACGAACACCTCAAAGCTGCAATCCTAGGATGACACTTCCTACTCAAAGCATCAGCTACGACGTTCACCGTTCCTGGATGATACTGTAGTGCAAACTCGTAATCCTTGATAAACTCGACCCATTATCACTGCCTCTGGTTGAGTTCCTTCTAAGAGAAGAGATACTTCATACTCTGATAGTCTGTAAACAGTTCAAACTAAACTCCATAAAGATAATGTATCCACGTCTTCAGTGCGAAGACTACCACTGCCAACTCCAAGTCATGTGTGAGATAATTCTGCTCATGAGTCCTCAACTGTCGCTAAATGTATGCTACTACTCTCTGAGTCTGTATCAAAATACCTCATAGTCCCGACAAAGATGCATCCGTGTACACAACAAAGGTCCTATCATTGCTCGGGATGATCGATACTAGTGCTATAGTCAACTTGGCTTGACACTCCGGTCCCCAAACAAACTGTATACCCTTTTTTGTAAGGCATGTCAGCAGAGTAGAAATATTTAAAAGTCCTGGATGAACTTCCTGTAGCCCGTAAGTCCCAAAATGCTGTGAATCTCTATAACGTTCTTCGGAGGCTCCCAATCAAGAATGGCCTCGACTTTAGCTTGATCAACTGTAATGCCCTTGTTGCTAATGACGTGGCCCAAAAATCTAACATCTGAAAGCCAAAGCTCGCATTTGCTAGACATAACATACAACTGGTGCTCTCGTAAAGTCTGCAATGCTAATCGAAGATATTGCTCGTGCTCAACCTCTGACTTCGAGTAGATGAGGATGTCATTAATGAAGACGATCACAGACTGGTCCAAGTATGGACGAAAAATCTGATTTATCAAGTCTATTAATATTGCGGGTGCATTGATCACCCAAATGACATAACAAGAAACTCAAAACACCCATATCGAGTCAAAAAGGCGGTCTTGGGAATATCCATCTCCCATACACGCAACTGATGATAGCCAGATTGAAGATCAATCTTCGAGAAACACTATGCTCCTTACAACTGGTTGAATAAGTCATTAATTCTTAGTAGTGGATACCTATGTTGGATGGTGACCTTATTCAACTCACGGTAATCAATATACAAACGCATGTTACCGTCCTCCTACTTAATGAAGAGGATCAGTGCTCCCCATAGAGAATAACTCCGATGAATGAAACCCTGAGCAATGAGCTCCTCTAACTGAATTTGTAGCTCTCTCATCTCAGCAGGTGCCATACGATAATGTGCACGGGAGATCGGTGTTGTGCCCGACTATAACTCGATGCAGAACTCAACCTCTCTCACTAGAGATAATCCAGTTATATCCTAAAAGACATCCTGATACTCTGAGACGATTCTGGTCTCATATAAATCAACACCCTGATCTCGTAACAACACCTCCTCGACATATGCTAGGAATGACTCCGCAAACTGGTTATCCTGTAAGGTCACTACAACCAACTTGGTCCCATCGAACGCTCGCAAAATGACTATTTTTATAAAACAATCGATACTAACATGATAGAAAGATGGCCAATCCATACCAAGAATCACATCGAACTCGGACATACGCAAGACAATCAAATCAACTACGAACTTAGACTCGTCTAAGCTGACGACACATCTCCTATAGATGTTCTCTAGAAGCGACACATCATCTAGAAGGGTAGAAACTGATAAGAGAATGTCTAAAGACTGTGCCACTAGCTGGAGTCTAATCATGAAATCGTAAGAGATGAATGAATGCGAAGCTCCAGAATTAAAAAGAATACGGGCTGGGAAGGAGTTCACAAGGAACATACCTTCCACAACGGCCCCGCTCACACCAAGGTCACGAGGTATAACTGCATACACTCTGCCCGAAGTTGTGGACTGTTGCGCTGAAGGATCTACGGTATACGGGACTATTTGTCCTTAAGGAATCTCCTGAATAGCATGGACATGTCCCTCAATCATCTGAACTGCTGTCAGTGCCTCAAGTCTCAACTGCTGGCCCTGACCTTGGTTCTGTACTTGGTTCTGCTGCTGACTCTAACTCTTGCCTTGCTGGCCTCATGCTGGTGTACTGCGGTACTCTGCGGCTCTATGACCAATCTTATGGTAGTTATAACATGCACCCTAAAACTTACGCTGCTAGGGTGCTTTCTGATCATGCTATGGTCCCTTCTTATGGGGACCCTGTTGCTACTGTGTACCCTTGCCATACTGCTGGGATCCTCCAGGTCCTAAAAATAGTCTCTTGTTCTTTCCCTTGTCTCCAGACTGCCTCACTCTAGCATTCCCTTCTTTACCCTTCTGGAACATAGCAGTCTCAGTCTCCTGAGATATGGCGGCATCGGCAACCTCCCGCACAGAATGAAAATACCGAGACACTAAATAGCTACGTAAGCTCGGGCGAAGTACCATCAAAAATATCTGAGCCTGATGCTCCCCTGTCTACCACATGCCGGTAAATCTAAGTAGCCCCACAAACTTGATCTTATAGTCAGCTATAGACATGTCTCCCTGCTCCAAACAGGCTAGCTGTAACTCTTTCCTTGGCTTTGCTGCTACCGATACATACTGCTCGTCGAAGAAATAAATGAAATCCTCCTAGATAAGTGTCTTGCTCCGATGTGAACTAGAGCCTATACCATCCTCTGGCATCGTCCTTAAGGCTGAAAGCTGCCAACCTCTGCTTCTGAATCGAATCGACGCCAAGCATATCTAAGAGGTTTCCCACATCTTCCTTTCATTTATGGGCTACAAGTGAATCTGATGAGCCTTGGAACTCTGGTGCCCTCAACTTCTGGTACCTCTCCACCAAACGAAGCCAAGCCTCCGGTCTGTGGCTCTATCAACAGCTGGTGGTGGTATGGCTTCTGGTATGGTATCTGCAATAAGTTCAGTTGGTGGAACCTGATTCGCCATTTGCTCCGCAATCACTGCTAATCGGGCTACAAATGGTGCTATGAGATCGATCAGATACTATGGAGCCTACTGTGGTTTGGGCTCTGGATCAGCTTGCCCAACTCCATGAGTACGGGTTCTACCATGACCACATCCTCGTCCCCACATCTATATGTTCAGCTGTAGAGCTTATTAGACACAGTAAATGAGATCTCGAGTATATATAACGTAACATATAATGCATATCACATATCATTCACAACATATTTTATAATCAAAGTACGATAGTTATTATAAAAAATTTAAAATTTTTCGAGGTATACGTATAACATCCGCACTCAATCTAGGAATTTCTAGCGGACTCTAAACATGAATCCTGAGAAACTATATCCTAGCTCCATGACTCGATGCAGGATGATCCTAAGAATGTTAGAACTAGAGCTCTGATACCAACTGTGACGTTCCTGGTTTCACACAAGGCTGCAGTCCAAGGTAAACCTAAAGATGTCAAACCTGTCATGCATCCATACTGTGTAACAACGTGTTTCACCATCACAGTAATATCTCTCTAGTGGAATCAACGATAATCAAGTGTAGGTACAAAGTAGATAAAATAAAGATAAGAATGTAATGAACATGATAAAGGAAGAGATATCAAAATAATAATAATCATGTTCCAACTGAAATAAATAAAGTACAACTGATATCCGAAGCATAGATGAAATATCTCAATACATAAGAGTCAACTGAAATAGTACTAAGGCACACAACCTTTCAAAATGAAATACAACTCTAATGTCTAAAAATAAGCCAAAACTACTGTGGATCACAAATAAATTACTAATAATAAATAATAATAGAAGCTAAGCTGAAACTCCATCAACCTGTGACTCTCCGAGCGCCTAACTCACTGCCTGAAAAGAAGGAAAATAACGAGCGTCACAACGCTAGTGAGAACATCTCCACCGCCCCCAGGGGGAAGGGGGTTAGGAGTATTAAGATACAGATTAATACATATAGATATATAAATCATCTATCCTGAACTAATAGGAAATTGATATTTAGAATCCCACAACACAAGAATGGGTACGTCGAGCGAAATAATCCAAACAAGGAAACACTCTTATATATACTTCGTATCTCAAATTGTGAATCGCTAAATACCAACTCAAGATCCTATGAAACAAACCAATAAATGAAAAGACAATACATTACCAAGCTTCAACCCATATAAGTCATAACAAATATCTCACACTACCCTCGAGTAGGTGGCAGTCACATGGATAATAATCTGGTAAAAGAATTTCACTTAATATATGTCGTGTATGACAGTCTCATGTTGACCTTCTTATTTTGATGATGTTTAACAAACAATTTACCACTA
>BQKN01000833.1:327174-338541 GCA_022839385.1 Asparagus kiusianus
CCCCCCCTCTAGGGTCTAACATCTCAGTCTTATACCCTACTCTCGGGGTAGAACATGGGAGCATATATACAAATCTGTATAATCCTCTACCAGAAAATAATCATGCTGAGTAAGGCACTCATAATATCCTGTGGCATCACCTACCTTACTCAAACGCTTTGCAGAAACAGGCATGTCAATCTATTCTGGAATGATGCATCATAGAGTGTAGTCTACCACGATCTCATTGTGGTATGCCAACTAATTCGCTCTAAGTGTAGTCTACCATGGTCTCATTGTGGTATACCAACTAACTCTACTCAAGCATCCAAATTTATCATGAAATACAATATATGTCACTCTCTATCATAACAAACTCAAAATATAAGTTACACGCCTCCAAACGCTCGTGCGTGCTCAAATCCAATGCATGTACTCTCGTAAACTACACATGTGTATCGACACGTGACTCGTACTTCGTGTTTGCAATCAAACGTGCATGAGAAAGAAGCAAAGCTCACAAAAATCTTCAGACCGGTTGACCGATACCTTCCCATCGACCGATTGGTGGAAACGTGCACACAACATGCACATTAATCCAGCCTTTGACCGGTCGACTGAAGTATGTTTTCGGTCCATCGGACAGAACAACATCGCCATATTCTGTAACACATCGGTCGACTGATTGACTTGATCAGTCGACCGACTAGTGCCGGATTCTTAGTTTCTTGAGAATTGACAAATTCGATTTATATTCATAAAAATTAAAATTCTCTCAAAAAGCTCCTATGTAAAACTTAATTTCAAGTAATTAGGGTTTATTCTACTAAATGAAAACACAATTACAGATATTAGAGAAGATCTATTAACCCTAATATGTAATATTTGTAAATTTGTAATGAAAACCAATAACTTAAACAAAACTTTATGTTAAACCAAGTTAAAATCTTACACCCAAATCTAAGAAACCGTTTTATAACTTGTCAAATCAGAAGATTAAAATCTTTATGTCATATACGTTTAAAAGGTTTGATCTTTATACATGAATTAGGTTTTAAATTCCAATAAAACCAAATAAAAATATTTAAAAACAGGGGATGAGTTTGGAGGAGATGAAACTTGCCTCAAAACGTCCCGAGCTCCCCAAATATGCAAGAAAAACGATCCTTCTTCACCAAAAGGCGTGAATCTCTCCCTCCTCTTGATTTTGCTTCTCAAAGCTCTCAAAATTCACCAAAGTAGGTTCTAGGGTTTTTGAGGGGAGAAGGTGGTTGCTGAGACGTGATTTATGATGAAAAGAAAGAGAGGAAAAACGGGTATATATGATATAAATACATGTGTGGTCAAACCGGTCCAATTCAGAAACCAGCATGTACTTAGTTTTGGGCACCCATCGATCGACTAGCCCTGCCCATCGGTTGACCGACCCGAAGCCAGTTCAGTCTATAGGTTTTCGTTCATATGTGCATGTTTGTACTCATATATACTCATATACATACTTAATCGATCTCAAATCGATACCTAACACATTCATTCATCTCAGACTAGTATCAAACATGATAAAAAATCATTTAATATTATTTTTCATAATATATTTAAATTTACGGGGTTTTACATGACTCTTTTACACTGAGAGAAAGATAAAATCGTCCTTTCTAACAAATAGATTCCCGAATGTTAGAAGAGTCAAAATAGTTAAACTCTACGAGTCTATCTACAAAAATAAAAATACATGGGTAGTAAAATCAAAACAGCGATACTATAAAGCATCTATTAACCCTTGTTATTGCTATTATCATATACAGCTGTAGCGGCAGTTATCTCGTTCATTTTTAATTTTTGTTATTTGTTGTTTTTCATTTGTTGTATTTGCTATTTTGGTTGATTTAAAATGAACTAGATAACCGAGTTTGAACATTTTTGGATGATAGCAAATACAAAAACAACATGCATGAAATAGTACTTCTTCCTTTTATAAAATAGTAGATATAGTACTTCTTCATTTTATGGACTTCTTTTGCCTGTGGATAGCAATTGGAAATATTATTAGGAAGAGATATAAACTATTTCTTGAGATTTTAGTCAGAGTGAGGGATACCACAAAAAAAAAAAAAAACTTTTTTTATTTTTAAAAATAAGGCATGTTTGAGCTATTTCTATGGTACTTTAGAGCATTGAGTACGAAAAGATTTAAAAAATAGGATGTCACGTAGACACCGTGTCTACGTTTTAGGAAGCACCAAAAGTAGCTTTTCTAGATAAACAAACAAATTTATTTTGCTAGGAAGTAACAAAGTGGCCTCTACTTTTTTTACTTCTGCTACTTTATATCTATTTCCGTACAAACAAACATGCTATAACTAATTTTATCTTTTAAATAATACATATATCAACTACTTCTGAGATAGCTTCGAGTCTTAGGGGGCGTAAAAATATTTAAGAATAGGATACCACATAATTGTCACAACATCATTTTAGAAAATACAAGAAGTTGTTTTTCTAGAGAAGCTAACAAATCTTTTATGGTCAGAGGTAGCAGAAATAACCTTTACTTTAAGAACTTATGTTACTTCACATCTACTTATGTGCATAAAAATAAGTCCTAATAGTCACTTTTCTCCAAATTCTCATTGCTACTAATTATCTCTTTGCAATTGCAGTTAAACATATATCTACGAGTTGTAATAAAACAAATAACAGAAACTAGCCAAAATGTCCCAGTTACACACAACTACATATGCAATCCCAGACTAAACAACATGTATGTGGAAGTAGAGAAGTCTAAGAAGAGAAACACTAGTTCAAAGAGTTTTCTTTCATACTGAATTCAGCACTATTATTAATTTCCAAAACTCATTAGCATTTTCCTACTTCAAGATTTTAAACTAATTCACATATACAAACAGATTGATTTATGAAAGATAACAACCGTAATTATAGTGGAAACTAATAAAAAACATTTATAGTTACAATTATATAGCTGCAGAAGAACTAATTTTCTTTTGTAAATACAACTTGCAACATATTATTTCTCCATGCAAGGAACTTTACCCATCTTCTGAATCCTTTATATTAAAAACTAGATGGGCAATTATGTCAATTCCCTCCTTAATGTTGAAAACAAATATAGAACCGAAGGAATAAAATGGTTAATGTTCCAATAAATTAAGATTTCACAGCAGTCCCCCCACTAGGGAAAGTGAGGATCTGAAGCCTTCTTGTCTTTTGAAAAGATGCCGTAGCAGAGTTTGCCTACTAATTTTGTCAACATATAAACTTTGGTTTTTAGTATTTACCCCCTTCTTCACTGGCTCCCCACGTTCTACCTCCATCGGTATACATCACAAACTCCGGCTGAGCATCAGACTTCCGATACCAAGATGGAGGTATGTGAGTAGTACCTATGGAGTGTGGACCTTTTTGAGGACGGTTACCCCCAACCACTGCATGATTATTGATGAGTGATGACCGAGTTTGAACATTTTTTATTTTGACAAATTTGGACGTGTCAAGAGCATTCGATAATAGCACTAGTAGAAAAACGATTAACTTAGACGGAAATTTCCATCTAGGTTGATCCAAATCCCGTCTAGGTTAGTTCAACTAGACGGAATTCCGTCTAGTTAGGTCCGTTTATTTTGCTTCCGTCTATGTTGACTCAAATTAGACGGAATTCCGTCTAGGTTGATCAACCTAGACGGAAGTCAACCTAGACGGAAGTAAGAAATCTGTCTAGGATGACAACCTAGACGGATTTCCATCTAGGTTGATTATGACAACCTAGACGGAATTCCGTCTAAGTTGAGTCATCTTAGACGGAATTCCGTCTAGGTTGATATTTTTTAGCAAAACAAATTAATTATAATTTGTATTTTCCTATACACATGAATACATCCAACCATCCAAATATAATCAAAATTCATAACAATTCAATTTAGAACCAAATATAATCAAATCCAACACAATGCACAAATCCAACCATCCACTCCAAAATATACATCAACCAAATCCATCTAATATATACATCCAACAACATATACTAACAATGTACATGAATAAGATAGGATACATGACATGAATATATGTAGTGTTATAACAAATAAACTTGTTTGTTGCATTAAAAATAAAAAACCTTAACTATCATCGTCGTCGGCAATATCTCTATCCCGATTTTGAGAACGGGTGTTGCTCCCGCTAATATCTCCACTCTGAATGTTCAATTGAATAATAATTATGTGGTCTTTGATAACATATTAAATAAAAATAAATTTATAAATATAAGAAAAAATAAGGTACTTGAGTGTTGCTCTGTTTAGCGTCGGAATTATCACCAATCGAGCTTATGATCTGTATGATACCACCATACGTGCTATAAGGAATTGCACCGCCTAAATATTGTATAACATACCCCATGAGATCGTCCATCTAGTTCGCCTTCAGCGTAACTCTAGTCATCTCATTAGTCACCTGAATATGCAACTCCACGTTAATATTATCAATCAAATACGCAAAGATACGTGCGACAAATGGCATAGCCTGGAAACTGCTTGTGGCTGCTCTCATTGATGTAGATGGTGTGGAGGATGCTGTGGATGATCTCACGCTTATGCCGGGTGAAGATCCAACACCATGCAGAGTATATCTTCCTCTCCTATTATTAGGGAGAAATAAATATTAAATTTTGCTCTCGAATTCAATAATGGTAAACAAATATAAATAGTATGTAGTATTCAAATTGATTTGATTTTCTACCATCCATACCTATTATGACCCATCAAGTTCTGTGTGAGAGTGATGTTCTCCTTTGCAGAAAGCATGTGAGGGTCCGGCTCGGTTTGTTCATCCTCCTGCGAAATGTACACAGATGCAACCTCATTGGATGCTACCTCAAATCCCTTCTAAAGCACAAATCTATAGTTAATTCAAGGTAAAGATCATATTATTTGTGTTCTCGTTTCCTCGTAATATTAACAACAAAATACAGTTAATAATACTACTCAAGATATGTATAAGTCTCACCACCAACTCGAGATTTGCCTTGATCTTATCCCGATTCTTCTCATCACCCTTATATCTATCACGAAAAGTACTATACGCTGCTTTTGCCCTCAAGTGTATCAGCATTAATGATTTTCTCTGTCATATTATAAATTATGAGATTTCATAATCATACTAATCATTAAGATCATTTAAAGCTTTAAATGACATATACCGTATCCTGATAATAAACATCCTCCAGATTGGCATAGGAGTGTGAGCCCAAGTGGTGGTCATACAGTTTCTTTCTTCTATTTTCTGACCCCTTCGTGGATTTATTCTTAAAAAATATATGTAAATATGCAATGAAATAATATCTTAAACTTATAAAGTAATTTTTATGAAACTAACATTGGCGGCATCGTTGTCCCAATACATGAGGAGAGCCGTGAAATGAATCTCATCAACTCAGTCATCGAGGTTTAAAAACCTCTGCCAGTCCTCCTCATGCTTATCATAGGTTTCATGTTTGATCTCATGCCTCCATTGTTTGAGGACTGCTTCAACCTTGACATTAAACACATAATTCCAAACCCCCTCAAAGTCCTCAAGGCAGAAGCAGTCCTGTAGATTTACATACACATTTATTAAGGATAATTTAATATCAATTATTAATTATTATAAAAATCTAAAGCAATATGCACTTACCATAAGCTCAGTCCATATCGCCTCGTATGCAGTCCATGGTAATTCTCGGAAATGAAAATAAGGGTTGATAATGTTTGCTCTACGTACGAGAACCCCAATATATGCATTCAATCGGGTCAACCAAGGACCAACAGGCAAATCAGAACTATTCTACCGAATTATCGCCCTCATTCCTCTTGGCGATTGTTTAGATTCAGGCTTACCTCCGCCACATCTGTTCTCTACGTGATCTCACTTAGCGCCTACAATAATAACATAATAACATATCATATAATATATAAATATGAAAATTAAAAGTATTTATACAATTTACCATTTGTTATCTCTCTTTCTTTTGCTGCGAGTGCAACAGCTTTCCTAGTCTCCAATATAGGAAGCATTTCCTCCAACTTTCTCGCAGCACGTGGGTGGTACTTCCTTGAGTCAGCCTTGGACTTATGAGAGTCCGGAGATAAGGGTAAACTGAGATAGTCCTGTGTCTTCGGCCGTAGGTCAGTATGGAATGTATAGGATGGATATGTCGGGGTCCAAGAAGCACCTACATAAGAAAGGAGAATCATTAATATGAATTTTTAATTAACCATTATAATTATTAAATATTGAATATCTGCGCCGGAGGATGGTTCTAGTGCTGCATCAGAGGGGCCGGGTGATGAGTAACCCGCATCTATAACAAATGAACACTATGAGCTAAATAACTAATAATTTATAAAATATATTAAAATATTAATTAATTTTATACCTACATCCGGAGATGGTAGTGTATCATCAGCACTACTACCTGGGGTGATACTATGTGATCGATCACCCTCCGGGTCAAAGAGCCTCCTCACCCTCCTCATCTGCAAATTTAATTATTAACATAGTTAAGAAAAAATTGTATACATACTAATGAGATATGTTATTATGAAATGCATTATTGTTTTTATTATGATAAGCTAAAAATCGGTAATGCAGTGTAACATATATAGTTCATACCTACATCCAGCATCACATTCTGTGTGTAAGAGAATTCTTGCCAAACATCATCAGATGACCCAATTAGTTTACTATAATTATCTTTACTTTCTTTAATATTTTTTTCTTTGTTATTAGGAAGAACAACAGATCTTGGCTCCTTGTACAAAACCACCCAATCAGACATGACATTCGGATCTTTCACAAAGAAGCACTGATCAGATTGTTCAGCGAAAATGAATTTCTCATCCGTATATACTTCTCGGTAGAGATTGACTAGTATAAATCCATTATGATCCTTTTGCTTTTTTACAGGACACCACCGAACCTTGAACATCGTGTACGTACATTGTTTTGGTTTACCAAACCCATAAATTACCTCAACAATATCTTCTAATTGACCATAATATAGTATGTCAGCTAGAATTGGATTCTGATCTTTTATACTTGAAAAAACATTCTTGAGAAAACAAGCCCATGATCCCACTGTTCTGAGTTACCCTCCTATCATCAGTCTCTAGCGTTCGAAATTTATATCTATTGACCAAATGCTTATTATAACGTCTCACTTCATGATAAGGGCGTTGTGCATGTATAATAATTTCATTTGGTAATATAGTACCATCAAGAAGTGATTTTTCAACCTAGCTAAGACAAACAATTTGAGAATATTAAGGTGATGTTATATTATGAATGTTTAATAATTAATTGTAAAACACTTACATCAATTCTTAACCAATCAGAAAATTGTTTCTTATATTATTTCTGAATATTATACGATGCATTCCTACCGGTTGTCTCATTCTTAAGCTTCTCCAGATGTCACATATATAAACAATATATAAGTTTGTATTGATAAACTATACGTAAAATGAATATTTCTCATCTATATTACTGATTTTATTTGTTACCTTCGATAGTTTGCGAACATATCAAGGTTTTCCAACACATATGCATTAATTTGATTTAAGAGAGATCTCGAATATTTTTCACGCTTCCTCTCCTTATTAGGTGCTTGTGATGTGGTTTTCTTCTGGCTCATGTAACGTGATGCAAAACAAAGCATTCGTTAGGCACATATCCTTCAGCTATCGAGCCCTCGGGACAAGCTCGATTGCGAACATTGTGTTTCATGGAGCCCAAGTATCTTAGAATCATAAAAGTTAATTATTAGCACGATTATTTTAAAAACGCATATACAATTAATAAATATAAGAAAAATTGTAAATTACCTTTCAATCGAATACATTCAACGATAAGTAACAGGATCGGCGATTCTAACCTCTCTTGCAAGATGCTGGGTAAGATGGACTATAATTGTAAAAAATAAAGGAGGAAATATTACTTCCATATTGCATAGAGTAACTCGGACCTCGGCTTTAAGTTTTTTAAATTCATCTACATCTATGACTTTAGAGCATAATTTTCTAAAAAATCCACAATACTCAATAATAATTTTCGACGCTTCTTTCTCCATATTGTTACGGATTACAACAGGGAGCAATTGATGGAGAAAAACGTAATAATCATAGGTCTTCAGACCTAAGAGTTTTCTCTCTTGCACCTGAATATTATTTGAAATGTTAGCAGAGTAACCATCCGACGACTTTACCGATTTGAGAATTTCACAAAATAGTTGCATCTGCTCATTTGACATTATAACATGAGACGGAGGAAACTTTATTTTTTTTAAGGCCAACATCTTGAGCTTGCAAATCATTTCGGATATTCAAAGCAGTCAGATCTTGGCATGCCTGTAGGTCATCCTTCGACTTGTTTGCATTTTGTAGGAGAGTTGATACTATGTTATCACATATATTTTTCTCAATATGTATAAAATCTAAGTTGTGCCGAATTTTAAGATTTTGTCAGTAAGGTAGCTGAAAGAAGATACTAAATTTAGTTCATCCTCTAGGTAATTTTTGGGCTTCGTCCTTAACTTGCATTTTACGGACCTTTCGCTTACGCTTCAATGAATTTTTTTGACTTTAAGTAATATCTTACTCTGAGCTGGTTAAATTTAGAATAGCGATTTTTTCCAAACACAACTTTTGGAAACCCCTCAAGTAATTTTACGATCTCATTACCTATCAGTTGACGCGGCTTCATTCTTTTCTCAACTGTGCCATCAAACATAGCTGATAATTTCCTGTACTTATGACTCAAGGGCAACCACCTTCGATTAAACCAATAACAACTCTTTCGACTATGTGGTAATTGAAGAGCTTCAAATTCCGGACTACATACAGGACAAACACACTTGCCCTTCGTAGATTACCCGGACAGATTAGCATAAGCTGGAAAGTCATTAATCGTCCATAATAGAATAGCACGTAATCTAAACGACTCTTTTAAATGAGTATCATATGCTAAAATACCCTTAGACCATAATTGTTTCAGCTCATCAATTAGAGGTTCTAAGTAGACATCAATATTATTTCTCGGTGCATGCATACCGGGTATCAGTAATGAAAGTATCATAAATGACTGTTTCATACAAAGTAATGGAGGTAAGTTATATGGCATTAATACAACTAGCCACGTAGACCAGCCAGAGCTTATTACCCCCAAATGGATTGAATCTGTCGCTTGATAGACCCAGTCTTACATTTATACAATCTTCGACAAAACGAGGATAAATTTTATCAACATGCTTCCAAGCTAAAGCATCAGCAGGATGTCTCAATTTACCATCGTCTACTCGATCTTCCATGTGCCACCTCATATTCTTTGTTGTTTCCTTGTTCATGTACAATCTTTGCAATCTAGGAGCCGATAGAAAATGTCGAAGCACCTTGGCTGGAATTTTCTTCTGTGTTATCCTTGTCTCTGTTGTAATCCTTATTGAAGAATTTATGCGCTGCTTCCACCTAGAAACTCCACATGTTGAACACTCTTGAAGGTCTTTATTGGCTTTGTGGTACAAAATACAATCATTCGAACATGCATCAATCTTATTATAATCAAGACCCAGAGCAGAGACAATCTTCTCAGCTTAATAAGTTGTTTGGAGTATGCTATTCTCTCATCTAGGAATTATAGTCCGAAGCAAATCAAGAAACATTTCAAAATAATTATCTGACATACCGCTAAGTGTCTTAATATGTAGGAGTTTCAGCATAAATAAAAATATAGAGTACTCAGTACATCCCTCATATAAATCCTTTTCACTATCTTCAAGTAGCTCCCTTATTTACTTTATTTCTGCGGAGGAATGCATATCATCAATATTTTCGGTACTTTTGACATCTCCTACCTCTTCAGCTTCAATTCGATATCATCTTCACTTTTATCTTTGATATCATCCTCGACATTATCATCAACATCATATTCTGTAGGCTGAGAAAAAAATATCATTCAACATTGTTTCTGTGTCATCTATTCGTTGGTCACCGGACGTACCAACACACATATTTGGATCCTCATCTTCAGTGATACCTTCCCCATGCCAGTTCCAATATTTATATTTTTCATCAAAACATGATTTCATTAGGTGAATCCATATATCATTTCTATTCAGCAGCTTCAAATTCCTACACCTACAACAAGGACAATACATAGCACCACTTCTTAAATTTCTCAGATTTATTTCCACATATCGCATGAAGGCTTCACATCCCTCCTTGTATTGCGTGTCACAAAATCTATGATGCCGTGAGATATCTATCCATGATTTGTCAGGAATTATCCTCATCTATAAATTATATATAATTATGAAATACGATTAGTCTCACAACTACTAATACATCCATAACTCTTATACATTCAACACAAATCAAACATACGTTCATATATCATTTACCAATATGAATATTTATCTATATAAAATATATATAAAACATAAGTAGAAACTAATTACACTAATCCAACGGTTATCATAGGAAGACTTCTATCCATTAAGTAGTGCTTACATCCAACTTCATATACTTTGTATATTTTTATTTCTTGAAAATTTCGACAGCACCTACCCGCTGTTCTCCTTGTACACTGTACGGATGTTATTATGCGTATCAGCAATAACCCAAAACGCAGAACAACATACGCTTATTGTACACGGAGAACAACGAATACGTGCTGCCAAAGCTTTTAAGAATAAAAATATACAAAGTATACAAAGTTGGATGTATGTACTACTATATTCCTAACCCGTCCGAGAATGACAGATCCAATAATTACAAATTTTAGTACTAATTTTTTATTCATATAATATAAAATAAACGCTCATTTCCGGGAGAAAACTTCGTCTCCTACCTAAATCTGAGTCGTATATCATATATTATAAGTCCAAAGAATTGGATGTAATTATTGGACGGAAGTCTTGGGATAACATTATTTTTTTATTCACCTAAATTGGATTATAAAACATTATAAAAAATTATAATGTATTATATATCACTATATTTTTTTAAAATTTTTATTTCACATATTTTTACATCACAAACTTAAATAATCATACCTACTTATAGCACGAATGAAACTTAAATGAGTTAGGGTTTATAAGTGTTTTAAAAAAATATGATTACTAGTGTTGTTCAAATGAATTAACATGTAGTTGAGTTAGGGTTTTTAGAATTAAACTCGTTAATTTTTTTTATCATAAATTAGGGTTTTTAAACTAAATTCAATAATAAATAATAATAAAATTAAAAATTCTAAAGCTTAGAAGAAAAATTATACCTTTTAAGCAGGTGAAACAACGGACACGCCGGTGATCATGATTGGCCTATAGGAAAATTAGGGAAGGGG
>BQKN01000833.1:338641-359261 GCA_022839385.1 Asparagus kiusianus
GGGGCGACATGAGGGGAAGGGGGGTCGGGAGGGGGTAAGGGGGAGGGGGCGACGGGAGGGGCCGGGGGAGGGGGTCGGGAGGGGGAGGGGGAGAGTAAGAGAGAGAGGGGGGGAGGGGGAGAGTGATAGGGGCCTGACAGCTGGAATTAGGGCATTAAGTTGCCCTAGGCAACCTAGACAGAATTCCGTCTAGGTTGACTTTTCCGTCTAGTTTGTCAAACTAGACGGAATTTTCCATCTAGTTTGATCCAAACTAGATGAATCAACCTAGATGGAAAATTTTCGTCTAGTTTGATTCAACCTAGATAAATTTTTTTTCCGTCTAGGTTGCTCCGTCTAGATTGGTAGTTTTTCTACTAGTGTAGACAGACATCTACGACTCATCTCAAATTTACACGCATTATCACTCTTCATAAAGAGAAACTATAGTCATTTATTGAAATAATAGATGATTATGGTCTGAAAAGAAATAGTCGCACTGAAAGAATCTAGGGAAAATTGCTTGTAGGAACTGAAAAAAATTGGGCTATGCATCCTCCTCCCCAGCCCAAAAATCAATTTTCCCAAGCCCTTATACAGAAACATAAGTGCAACTAACTCCCAAATAGTGTACAGACCCACTATCCAATAAATGCATTCCCAAATTACCCTTCCTAATTTAAAACTAAAAAAATACTACTCCCACACTCCCTTTCTGAGCACGATTTTAAAAACCCTCAACGTCTGCAACCAATTTTCTCATTTTCGAATCCCTCTTCCTCTCAAGACCGTCACCGATGACAAACCTTTGAATCGTCTTCCCCGACTTTGCCTTCGTCGTCTTCGACGAAGACCGCCCCCAGCACTTATATGGAAACCCTCTTCCTCTCAAGACCACCACTGCTCATTGTCTTCGCTGACTCTCCTTTGAATCATCTTCGTTGACTCTCAAATCTTGGTATTTGCTTGGCTGCTTGTCCGCTCGTCATCCGCTCGTTGTCCGCTTGTCGCCCGCTCGCCCACTCGTTGTCGGACTACTATGTCGTCGTCTGCTCGTCATTCGCCGACAAGGACCCCCACCGACCACAAGCTCATCATCCGCTGGAGTACCTCTTCTTCACCGAATAGTGACACTCGCCGCTGAAAATATAGGATGGTGAATTCATCATCTTAGTCATCTGAATCAATAATAATAAAGCCTGAGTTGTAAGTATCAACTGAATTATTCACATTTGTTCATTTAATTTGATTGGCATTGTGAATTTATCCGCATTAGAACCCTAAGTAGATTTAGTATCTCTTGTGTTGTGTTTTACAGTAAGCGTGATATCAGAATTTGTTGTAATATATGTGGATATTGTGAATTCATAGATGGAATTGTTCCACGAATGAGGGTTGAACATTGGAAGACTTATGGATCCTCCAATTTCCAAAACTATGTTAGTTTTGGAGCAATTCCATCCGATAAAGCCACGATCATGCTACTACTAGATCATCTAGATTTAGCCACGGGAAAGTTTTTTCTCAAGGATAGCCAAACGGGGACTAAACAAGCCTACGCATTTGATGTAAATTGGGTGCTAAAACATACCCGGCTTAAGGATGAAGGTGAAATCGGAAGGGAATCGCGATACGGAGAATAGGATATGGACTACATACTTCAGCAACAAGAAAAATACAAGAGTAGCCGAGATTACCTTGAGGCCTTATTGGATAAATTGGTTCAGTCAAAAAAGAAATCGGGTATTTCAGATTTTGTTATGCTTCAAATCATTTATCAACTCACAATGATATGGACTCCAACGGCTTGGATGAATGCACAACGACATATGTTCAAGTATATGACTCAGATAGATTTGGTTGATCATTTCCCATGGGTGATAATCATCTACAAGAAGTTGTGAGACTCTTTCAAGGCTGCGAAGATAGCTAAAAAGGGCAGACATATCTTAGTCGTTGCATTCCCTTGCTATCTATGAGTTATCTGTGTTATTTGTAATTAATATATTGCATTTGCACCTTATCTGTGATCATGGCCATTTACATATGACATATCACACTAATATGTGACATTTGTGCCCCATATGTGATATTTGTACCGACTATGCATTGTTTAATTATGATATTTGTAGTTAATATGCGATATTATCCCCTTTTATGTGATTATTGTATTTTACATGTGATATATGATACTTATATGTGACGTTTGTACCCCATATATGATATTTGTTCCTGATATGTATTGTTTAAATGTGATATTTATTTGTAGTTAATATGTGATATTATCTTATTTGTAGTTAATATGTGATATTATCTTATTTTGTGTGATTATTGCCATTTACATGTGATATATCACACTAATATATAACATTTGTGCCCCATATGTGATATTTGTCCCTGCTATGCATTATTTAATTGTGATACTTGTAGTTAATATAAGTTTATATGATTATTGTCTTTTCCATGTGATATATGATACTGATATGTGGCGTTTGTGCCCCATATATGACATTTGTCCCTGATATGTAATATTTGTAGTTAATATGTGATATTATTTTGTTGTATGTGATTATTGTCATTTACATGTAATATGTGATACTAATATGTGACTTTTATGCCCCATATATGACATTTGTCCCTGATATGTATTGTTTAATTGTGATACTTTTAGCCTTACATGTGACATTTGTATCTAACTTGTGATACTTCATTGTTTGAATGTTGCTTTTTTGAAGCTATGGTACTATGAGATTATAAACATCAAGGAGCCAGCCAGAGTCAATGATTCCAAGCCACCAATGACAAACTGGACATTGTAAGGTAAGAAGGCAGGTTCGTTGCGGACTACAACTATTACGAAGAAATCGGAAGCCTCAATCCACATCTTACCGGAGCAAGATATGCCGTGGTGTATCCATAAGGAGATAAAACAAGAGCCTAGAAAGATGAAGGCTAAAAGAGAGGAGGAAGTTGACTCTGAAAACTCTTTGAGAAAGAAAAGAGTCAAAAAAAAAGGAAAAGAGTCAATCAACTATTGCATTTGTGAGATAAGTTTAATTCTTATGTGATTATTGTTTACATTTTGAATGTGGTAATAGTTTATTATGTGATTATTATTTATTGCATGTGATTGTTATACGTTGACTGTGATAAGAAGTGTTATTATGTGATATTTAGCTATTTTTTGTGATACATTGTTATCTGTACCAATTGGTTATTCCTTGTGATATTTGTCAGTTTATTATGATAGATGTAGTGTTTATGTGAACTTTATGTATGGTCTTCTTATTTGTGACATTTCCTCACTGAAAGTTAATTGTTAATGTAGACTGAAGCTTATGACAAGCTATCAATATTGAATGAAGCATATGAGTAAGAATTTGTTGCTCACAGCGTTGATACGATGGCCATTAAGGCCAATACTGAGAAAATATTTGTCGAACAGAAACATGGAAGGAAAAAAAGATGAGGTAATAACTTATTTCCTGTTTCACATGAGGAGAAAATATATTAAGAAAAGATTTGCTGAACAAAATTAATTATTATTTTGACATTTATGCAGCCTCAAATAGAGAGAAAATATGAGGCATAGAAAGAAGATGATCAAGGCCAAGACACGGGCATTGACGTTGACGAGGTAACTCTTACATAAATCATGTGGGAATTGCTTATACTCTATGGCATTTAAGAATTTACATCTTACTTGTGATAGTTCCCTATTATTTGTGGCAGTTAACTATCCGTTGTGATATTCATACGTCTCTTGTGACATTTAGTTAACTTTTGTGACTTAAACAATTTCTCTGTGATATTTGCTTATTATTTGTGATACATGAATTTCTCATGTGACATTTGATCATGTCCTATTTCTGTGATATATACTCATTAACTGTGATCTTTATATAGCCTAAAAAAGTGATAGTAACTGGGGAAGTTACCGAAAAGAAGAAGGGAAGGAAGAGGAGGGAGGAAAGTGATGATACGTTGAAAGAATTTGTTCATTTGGCTACGAGCAAAGAGTCAGAGAACAACAAAGAAGCCTAAGTTTTTAGAATCTCCATTCTAAACGGAAATGCCTAAGAAAAAAAAGGAAAGGGAAAAAAGTTGTCATTGTGGTGAAAGATGACGACGACAAGGGGGAGAAGGATAAGGAGAAGCCACTTGTAATTTCACATAAGGGTATGAGAACATCCGTGGAAGAGTTATGGAGAAGGGAAAAAACCGAAGAAGGAAAAAAGATTGGGGATGTTGAATATGGGCATTCCTTCTTCGCAAGACTTTGATATCAGGATTCAGGGAATAGTTGAAGAAGGATTTTATCATAATTTTACTGTTCAGGATGTTCCTGATGTATCAGATGATGAAAATAAGTGGCTTCAATATTTTCTAACATTAAAAGTGGACAAGTAAGTATTAAGTAGTTATTTATTAATTTCATGTTAGATATATGCATGAATTTACGTGCTTTTCTATGATATTTACATTTACTCATTAAGATCTTATTTACTCATTAAGATGTGCATGTTTTCTGTGATGTTTTCATGCAGTGTGCGGTAGTTAGTGGTTTCCTGTGGTATTTATGTGTTATTCTGTGATATTTACATTTGGTCTGTGATAGTTACTGAATTATTGTGACATTTACATTTCCAATATGATCATTTCTGTTTTTCTGTGATATTTAGTGTTATTATGTGACATTTATGTGTTGAGTTGAATATGTCACTTATACATTGATTGTATTATGCATATTTTGTAGGAGGACTGTTTACGAGGTTGAAGACCAAACTATTAACAAATATGATATGCTTCATCTTCTACATGGTGGAAGATTAAAGCATGAGGTTAGTTTTCGTTTAACTTACGGTATTATTCAAGTTTTTGATATTTACATGATTTATTACATTTTCAATCATTAGACCATTGAAGCACTAGTTGCAAGACTTCAAAAATGGCTCAAGCTGCTAGAAATACCGACCGGGAAAGAAAATTTGCTATTGTCACATCATATTTTAGTATGAGTAATGTCGATCATAATATTTTTACAAGTTATATTGCATTTATATGTTATTTGACTTTCTTCCGCTTATTTTCTTTTTTCTAAAGATTTGGTTTCTAACTGCTTCAAATTTGGAGGAGAGAAATGTCTATAAAAATTATATAAAGAAGCATATAGGTGCCGGGAAGGATGTTTTGATAATTCTGATATGTCACACTGATCATTGGCATGTCCTTGAGGTAAATTTGGGGCAAAAATATATACAGACATTACAGCTCCGCTGACCACGAGGCATGTGCTAGAAACGTGTTGACCATCCAACTATTTTTAGATAGGATGGTGAATGGATACGACCAGGCATCGACATTCAAAGCATTCAAATATAAGGCAGTTTCTTGTCGAACGCAAAAGGCTCGTAAGTTTCTCTAAACATCTTATACTTACTAGTTTATTAATATATGTTATACTTGCTTATGTCACATATGCTAGTTTCATGTGACATAGTGACATTCTAAGTGATATATTCTGCTGTTATGTGACATATTGGTATTCTGTGTGACTTATGTTGCTGTTATGTGATATTTTGGTACGATGTGTGACATATGCTGCTTTTATGTGATATTTTGGTATTTTGTGTGACATATGTTGCTGTTATGTGATATTTTTATATTCTGTGTGATATATTCTCGTTACCAGTTATATATGTTGCTTTTAAGTGTTATATAATATTTTTACAGATATGATTGTGACATATATACATATTTTTTCATCAAGGCGATCCTAGAGGGAAGGGAGACAATGAATATTGAAGCCTTACAAAGGGAGTCTGAGATGTTACGGGCAGGACTTGCTGCTCAAATCATATGCGAAGGTCGTGAATGGAAGAAGTTGTGATTGAAGTTAGATATTGATGATCCAGAATATCTTTTGTACTTTGGGGGTAATGATATACCTTTGATTGAGTGGAAGTATTAGACAAACACATATAACTGTTTCATTTGTTGGATGATGGATGTTTACTAGATGTTTATAAATGATAAAATGTGCATTTGTAATTTCTTGGTGATCTTTTTTCTTTAGCATATTAAATGGAATCTGAAAGTAAAGTTCTTACATGTGTCACAGTTAATACCAACAAGTTACACGAACAGGTAATATATCACATTTAAGTAGTAAATATCATAACAAAATATCAAAAGTAACATGTAACAGACAATAGTCACAAAAGAGTTTGGATTCTGCCAGGAAACGTTAATATTGGATAGGTTCAGTGCACGTGGCTCAATTATGTCCTTCAACGTGACATCTTGAGCATCTAATTGAACATCTATTCTCAAATATGTTGTTGATACGTCTATTCTTGTTCCTTCCACATCTCTTTATCATCTTTGGGGGAAGTATGCCAACTGTTTCATATATAACATTTGGCTTATCGTAATTTAGAATAGGAAAGAGAATTGGTTCGTAACTTTTCTTGAAAGCTTCAGTAGTTATGAATCAATTTCAAAATTGGTACACATCTGTATGTATAAAGTTAATAGCAACACATGCATGTTTATATTGTATTCGCAATATATCCCATGCATGACACATGCATGTTTTGTGTTCCAAATCAACTTGTACTGATTTTTGTGAAGATACCTCGAAGATTTCAGGTGTAAAATGCGATACTTCAAGAGTGTTTCCCTTCATGCAATTTTCTTGAAGAAATTTTTCCACTTCAGGACATAGATAGCTATTCCATATTGTTTCCATCTCACGGTGAGTATTCATCCTTACCATAATTTGCACACGAATGTGATCTATCATATCGTAAATAGGAAGTGTTCTCACCATACGAATCTAATTGTTGAAAGATTAAACAACATTGAAAGTGATATGGCCATATCTGTGTATCAAACAAAAATTTACTATTACAAATTACAACCATGTGTCACATATAAACAACAAATATCACAAGCAAAAGCAAAATATCACAGCACACAGCTAAGAGTCACATATAATGGTGTATTGACACATGAGACAAGTAAAGGTCACACGTAACAGACGAACGTCGCATATAAAAGCATAATATGACATTTAATAACTCAAATTCATAGAATATGACTGATATTTAACGTACCTTATACTAGGAAGTACAGAATTTGCCCAATTATTTAGACCATAACTTAGAGCTACTTGGTAAGCTCTTTGATCCATCATCCTAACTCATGTAAAACAGCTTTAAATTCTCTTTCCGTGTACTTGTATGCAGCAAACTCCAATAATTTTGAAATATGTTGAGCAGCACTTAAGGCAAAACTCATCTCTTTAAGCTTCAATTTATAATTCTCAACAAGATGAAGTACACATCTAGAGTTGTACGTATCTAGAAATATATCTTTTAAAGATTGTTTTATTCCTTTGTCGGCATCTGACAAAATTACTAGAGAATGGGGTGGATTGTATGGTTCTGTTTAATTGTACAAAATATACCGCAATCCTTGAATAAACCAACTTCAATTCGCTTCATGTTCTTGGTCACAAACGCAAAATGCGAGTGGAAATATGCCTTGATTACCATTATAAGCAGTCACACCTAATAAGATCCATTTGTAGTGATCTTTCAGAAAAGTTCCATCTAGAAAGAGCAATGGCGCCTACATCCCTTGAGAAACCCATGTATGCATGCATCATAGGATACAAATAAATGTTTGAATCTCCTTTCTTCTTATTCAATGATGAAGACACTGCCTGGCCTGGGTTTGTTTCCATCACCTTCATTTGGTACCTTAAAATGATGGTTAAAAGGAAAAATAACTTGTTAAATAATGAACAAGATCTAACTATCACATGTAATACTCAAACGTCACAAATTAGGTCTAAATATCACATATAAGGGCGAACTGTCACATGTAGGATTTAATTGTCATATATAACATTAAAACATCACATGAGACGCTTATTTGTCATATAACGTTCTGACATGTCACATTTACGGTTAACTGTGATACATATAGTTTTAAAGGAGACATCAACAAATTAATGGACTAACCAGGATAGTAAATCATATGAATGCCTTGCGCAATCAAATATTTGGTCTTTTGCTGTCTCCTTAGCACGCCAAGCTTTAGAATAATTAACTTTTAAGCCATATTGAGAGTGTAATTCCTTACTAATGTCAGTTGGGGTAATATATAGATATTTCTTCATAATTGATTGTAGCATACTCACAATCCACCATCTTGATGCTCTGTAGTGACCAGCTGTGCTATTACGTTTTCCACAAGTATGTTGAGGAACAAATTTTTTTAAGCAGAGGTCGACACATGACTCAAATAGTGAAGCGAAAAGCAACCACGGGCATTTTGTTTTTTTTTTCTGAACATGCAACTAGCATGAATACGTTTTGGCTCATTGTTAACATCTTTAAAAGCCAACTTCTTAGATATAGAGTAGTATATAAGAGCCATTCTAACTTCTTTTGCGCTTTCAAATTGCTGCCTTTTTTTAGTAATTGCCTCGTGCCACCATGCTGGGATCCGTGACGAGTCACTTAGTACATTGTTCATCATCCACACATGCTCTCCTTGAGGATTGTCGTTTGGGTTGCTCTCTGATTCCTCGGTTAGGATCCTCTCATAAGGTTCCTCGATATGCTCCGATGACTGTGAGCTTACATTAGGAACACTGCAAGTTGAATGTAACATACATATAAGTCACGTGTGATAATCACCAGTAAAGCTACATATAAGACGTAAATATCACAAATAAAGTTAATATGTCATAAATAAAGTCAATATGTCACGTTGGATGTCTTCATGTTACATAAATGACGTGAATATCATAGTTCTCATTATAATGTGTATCAAGAACCGGAAAATATACTTTTGAATACTTACTTAAGCTCTGTTTTTGCCCCTATGGCATGTGTGGATCCTTCATCTCTTTTAGTAACAGTCATGGCTATCGTACTTTACCCCATTGAATGATGATAATCTATCATGTTGAGAATATCTTCATCTTTTGAAAGCTCAAACGAGACATTGGAAAACTTCTCGAGAAAGTAACTTATCAACAAACTTTCGTACGGTACTCTAAAATTCTCCGCAGCTTGCATCTTCAATTCAACTAAACTTGTTGCATAATTGACTTTAATGAGGGTTGCATTAGTGTTAAATGAAATCACACACATTAAAGAATCTTTCATTTTGATTGTTGAAGAAGTTAAGAGGAAAAAGTTAAGAATATTTTGGTGTTGAAGGTTGTTGAAGATCTTATGAGTAGATCTAAAGAAGGAAGAAGATATTACATTGAGATGAGATATTATTTTGGAGGGAACTTAGTAGGTTTCCCTCCAATTTTTTCCTTTCCCTCCAAAAATCCTCTCCAGCCATAACCCCAATCGGAAGTGACCTCCAACTTTATGATGGCATGATATGTTGACCAATAAGACAAAATACTTTTCACCCTCCGCAAATGGGTACAAAAGGGTAAAATGGGCAATACTTAAAAATACACTATAAAGTACATATACAATGTTGGGCTAGGGGTGTTTTAGCATGAAAACTTGGGTCAAAGAGCTTACAAGGGGTTGACTCTAGTTGGGGGAGGAGGTTGTATAGCCCAAGTTTTTTTAGTTTCTCCAAGCAATTTTCCCAATAATCTATATCGTAATAGTTGCATTGAAAGAATATACATCCCCTCTATATTTTTTTACAAACATATTCTTTGTAATACTATCTGACGTCTGACCGTTATAGAGAGCCATAACGTATCGAATTCTGAAACACGTTGTCTGGCTGGGATGGATTGATGAGCTCTTCGTTTTAAGCGAATGCGATAACTTACTATTGAAAAGAAGTTCTTATGTCCAAGAAAATTTTATGAATTGGTGGGCGTTTCCTTTTGGATAATAAACTGTAATACACTAGAAGTAGATTAACAACCCCACATCACCCATAAACAGCAAAGACACATCAACGCAAAGTATGATTAAAAGAAATTTAAGTCTGGGTTACTCCCACATGAACATGAACACGTATAATTAAATGACTTTACATCTGAGATTCAATTTTAGGAAATTTCCTTCTGAAACAAATGAATTTGGATCTTAATTACATCTCCTAATTGATCAGGCTTCAAACAAGTCACCAAATTTCTTACCATATATATTACTCGTTGCAAGGAAAGGGAATAGTCTATATTCATACAGTTCGAACCTAATTTCGCTTAATTTCCCTAGCCCAAGCTTTGATACATTTATATATATAAATCAGACTTCAGATTTCTAAGTTTTTACCCACAAGCAAAATGACAGCATGCCCGCCCTGCCACAAAAAAAAAAAAAAAAAAAGTAAAAAAGAACAAAGTTGGTCCTAGTTATTTTGAAGATTATTAATCACTTGTAACTATGTCATTAAAACACTTAAAAATTAAGATGCAATTAAGATGCTCACCAATCTCTCTTTAACAACTACCAGCAAGGAGAGAACGTCACTTGAAAATCATGTAAAAAATAAAATGCTCCGATATTTCCCCTCAGGTCAGAAGCGAGCATCACTACCATTTGAGATTCTTTACTGAAATGTGATACTGATACAAGAGAAAAGAGTTTATTCCAATTGTAACATCTGATGATTTAACTTCCCGCAAAACCCTTAAAATTTCGGTCTCACATACCGGCTCAATCAACAAGGACCAAAACAGTACCAGAGTACATCTTGCATTACATCAATGCGAGCTACAAATATAAACTGCTTAAACGGATTAAATAAAACTATAATGAGATCCCCCTCAGAGCAACACCTGCAAAAAGCTCGATCAACTAGCACGATATGCTTCAGGGAGGTACACAAGGAACGGATACTGAGAGAAAAGAAGAATAATGTCAAACACCACATGAAATAGAATTGTTACTGAAACTTAACATTGCATTCATTTGCAAATAACTGAATAACAGAGCAGTAATTATCCACCAGGAACACAATAACCAGGACAAGTAACCTAAATCTATTCAATATTTTTAAGAAAGCCCCTTTTGGTTTGTGTGCCACAGTTTTAGGATCCCCAAAATGTCATTCAGAAAAGACTATGGAAATATCCTCACACTTGGAAAAAAAAAATCAACAGAAATGTCCTCACACTTGAAAAGTCCCAAAAAACCTAACAAATCACCCATTTCTATTTCATGGGTAGACATCGCGCAGGGTACTAGTATATACAAAAAGAAAAATTTAATATACTTACATCCAAGGTTTTAAATATCGGTTATCGGGGATTTATCGGACGGCCAAAATCCTTATCGGATAGCGAAAATCGAGGATGTATAAGGGATAAGTAGTATTTATCGGAGCAATATACTGGATGGTGTATATATATAATATAACAACTAAAAAATATAATCTAACAATGCTTAATGAAATATAAACATACCAAAACAGAAAAGCAAAGTATGTACAATTATTTCTTATATAAGTCTCTGTTACAGGAAAAACAGAAAAGCAAAGTATGATAAAAGAATAGTTATAGAACTGATATTACTCAAAAGAGAGAGTGCGTGCGTGAAGGAATTACAAGAAAAGAAAGCTCACAGCATGTGTATATAGCCATGTTTCTGGACAAAAAAACATGGTTGACAGAGGGTAGGCGAGCGACGAAGTTCAAGGTTGAAGTTCATGAAGGCGAGCGACGAAGAGGCGCAGAGAACATGAGATGGAGATAACGGAGGAAGCGCCCTACGAGAAAAGGAGCAGTCGTCGGAGACGAAGTTAGGGTTTGAAGGTCGGATTCATAAAGTTTCGGGTTTTAAGTTTCATATTATTAACAAAACGGGTGGGGTCGGGTTTTAAAAACTCAACAACTCAACTCAAAATGACTGGCCGATAATCCCGATAATTTAGCCTTACTTATCGGCCGATATTTAAAACAATGCTTACATCTCAAACACACAACATGCAAACAAAAAATAGTCCATTGGTGCACTGCCAGTTGAAACCAAACAAATTTAGGCGATTACACAATAGTGGTTAGCTTGCTGAAGGCAAGTCAAAGACGTTTGTTCTCAGCTATAAATCATATATTGCAAGTCATAGAACAAATAGCATGGAATAGCCATAATGACCTTAACCAACAACATAATAACGCCATAGAGATACTAATAAATACACAACATTCCATTGTGCCAATCATCTTTTAGACCTTTATTTTAACAAATTATCTTTAAGATGATTGATAGGCTTCATTGAAACATTCAGTGAACAGTAGCTCATTGCTGCAATTTATATCAGTATATGATTAAGAGAAGTGGGAAGCAAAAGAGATAGCGATAAATAAATAGAAGAGAACATCACAGAATTAACTTGTTAAATAGAATAAAAAGAATGAATGAAGGTGATGCAAAATGACAACTCACTAGCATTGCAAACACTAGAAAGTTTGGAGCATATGGGAGAAGCAAGAATCGTGTAAGACTACATGAAGTCTAAGGTGAAACGTTGCTGCAACTAATCCTTATAACATAGTAGTTTGAATTTCTAAAGATGAAGCATGCTGACAAGATCCACCTTAAGTGTACCCATAAACAATTTAGAAAATCATTTAGACAAGCATAACCTATTAGTTCATATTAGAGTATAAAATTATAACCCTTGAACCTCTCCACAACACCCTTGAACCTCCCCACAACATCGGGGTTTTGGGGTAGTGGCAGAGACTTTAAGAAGGTATTAGAGCAACCCAAGTTCGAATCTTACCAACACAAGTTTCTAATGGGGATTAAAAGAATACTGCTTTGTGAGAACAAATTTCTGCAGAAGGGCCCTCAGCCAGCGGGGGCCATGTTAGAGTGAAAAATTATAATCCTCAACACTCATCACAACATTGGAGTTTTGGAGCGGGGACAAGAACCTTTGATGAACTTTACCCCACCATTTACACCTTGATTCCCATTTACACAATCACTTATGCACAGTATAGTCAAAGCAAAGATAACTATAAGAAAAATTAAAACGTTGGTGTACTGACTTATAATAGATCTCTCCCAATGCGAAAGTCAAAAAAATATTTTTATGTACCAATAGCACCAAATTGGTGTATTACTGAACAACAGAAGTTTGACACAGCAGTCGATATAGATCCCTTAAATCAACTTGTATCACTTCAATAACATTTAATATTGGATATTTCCCATGACTCATCAATCTCGTTGATACGATCATGTCTATCTGTTTGCATGTTCAGTGGAGGATATTGATTGTTGATGTTTATTTATGAATTTCTCTAATGAGTTGATTCCAACTACATTACAATTTTCAGTACAAGTAAAGATACTAAGTTGATTTAAAGCAGTCACAACTCTTACTAGTTATTAATGTGACTTTTAAATTGTAGAAGAGTGAAATATGACTGAGACTTTTCCAATGTATCATAATATATGTTAATTTGTTAAGCTTACTTTTGGCAGTCGAGATAATTTTAAATGTCTTGTGTAAATACTGGTCATACAGTCACAGTACCGGAAACATAAGAGATCTTGTACTCAAATTGGAACCAATTAATCCTCAGTGCTACAGAGGTTTATATCACATCTACTTTATTTTGTTTTCCCTTCCTCCATGAAGTTCCAATTTTTGTGATGCTTTGATTGACCTGCAATGAAACATCGCATCTCAGGGAAGCCTAATAGAACAGCACAGTTTTAAACACGGTAACTCAAAAGGGTTGATCTTATTAGGTCTTGTTTAAAAATGATAACAAATAGACACCTTGTTTTCCATCTTGATAAGTTATTGGAACCATCAAGAAGATTATTGAGAAGTATATTGTTCAATCGTTGTTAATTTGCCTACATGCATAAATGCAAGGCAATTAAAGTGAGGTGCACTTTTTTTCCTCATGAAAATTTAAATTACATTTAATTCATCTGCTTAGTTTCTCAGTCTACTTTGTCTTATTTGAATTGGCTTATTCTCCTATCTCATTTTTCAGGTTAAATGAAAGAAAGATGCTCACTGCGTCCCTGCAGTGGTTATCAACTCCAGTTACTGTTCGAAGCAGTGAATGGGCAGTGATGCTATGTGTGTAGTCAGAGGCTGAGAATCTTAGATGACAAGAACTGAAGACTTGAGAATGAGAAAATAAATAAATAAATAAAGAACTATCGGGAAAGGACCGCAGTGAATTGGCAAGATGTTGCATCCTATGGCGAGCTATACTATTAAAGTTAAGTTTGTGAATTCTAGATCTTTCATACTTTAAAGCTTCAATCTGCTTCTACTTTAAAAAGTTGTTGCATCCTCAGTGTTCGTTAACTTGAAATGTTAGAAAATTTTACTTTATTAATAAATAAATATAATTCATTTATCTAAAAACAAGCATCATTAGTTTAGGATCTTAAACAAAAATATTCATTAAAAAAAGAAGAAGAAACATACCAGATGTTGAATAGGATGTCATCCTATTCATAGATTTCTTCCCCTTGTCCCTTCCTTAATATCACAGAAAGTGGTTCATGAATGTTTTCATATAGAAAGACATCCGTAATAGATCACAAGGTTTGTCAGGATTATCTCAGGAATGCTATATTGAAAGAATTTTAGAGAGATTTCATATGGAAAATGCTCAGCTGGAGTTGTTCCAATATAGAAAGGAGACAAATTTAGTCTAATGCAATATCCAAAGAATGATGTAGAATGTAAACAAATGGAAAGTTGGAAACAATTCCATATACTTCTGTTGTGAGCAGTATAATGTATCTGCAAACCTGTACAAGACCGAATATAAGCTTGGCGGTTGCATTGTTGGGTTGTTAGGCAGGTATCAAAGTAATCCCGGAATTGATTATTGAAAAGCAATGAAGTACTGAGGTACCTACAAGGGATAAAAAATTACATGATCATATATAAAACTAATCCAACCATTTAGAAGTGATTGGGTACTCATAATCAATGTTATAGAAAGCGCTAGGCGGCCTAGGCGTTGAACCTGATGCCTAGGGCCTAGATGCCTAGGCGGAAGCCTAGGTGGGGCCTAGGTATTTTTTTAGTTTTTAATTATAATTACCTATAGTAAATGCCAATATTATAGAAAGCTTACACACTGGACTGACACCTAGGCAGATTAAGTGGTGGCGGAGGATGTTTTGTTGAAGGTCGGGAGAGGTAGAGGTGTTCATAGTTGGTGTTTGGAGGAGGTTGGAGGACATGGAGGCTGTAATGGAGAAAATCATAATCAATACCTAAAGGGTGCAGACCACGTAGACAGACCATGCTTCCTTAGGCGCTTTCAAAACTTAAGACAGTCCACCTGGGCCCCCTAGGTACTAGGCGCCAGATAAGCGGCCAAGGTACCGTCTAGGTTTAGGCGTAAACCTAGGCAAGCTAGGCGGACGCTTTTTAAAATATTGCTCAGAATCAGATTTTGATGGATGTCTTGACAGCAAAAAAATCCACTTTTGGTTATCTGTTCCTAATAGCAGGAGCAATATCATGAAAAAGTGCAAAGCAATCGATTATTGCTTCATCTACTACAGAATCGGAGTTTATAGCATGTTTTGAAGCTACAATTCAAGCATTATGGCTGCGGAACTTTAGTTTAGAAATTGGGGTTGTTGACACCATTACCAAGCCACTAAAAATTCTGTCTCTGCAGCAGTATTCTTCTCCAAGAATGACAAATACTCAAGAGGTTTCAAACATATGGAATTTGAGTATTTTGCTGTCTATTCAACATATTAATACTAATCTCATAATAGCAGATCCTCTAACTAAATGTTTACAACCAAAAGAATTTAAGGGACATGTATAGAATGGGTCTTGGTTGTGCTTATGAATGATAATAATGATGTTGACACCCTGAGCTCAATGATGTGTTTCTGATATATATTATTATATTTCCTGTCACTCATAATCATGAGCATAATTTGTGTTTGAGTTGATTATGAAAGAAAGCCCTTGTAAGACATTATCATGGACCATGACAAAAATAAATATATCACTTATAGACCAGTGTGGTTAGTTGTTAATGTTGCGGTATACGGAAGTATATTACATAAATATATACAACTGCTATAACTCGCATTTATCAATTATCATATTATGATAATTCCATTGAACATTATAGAAGAGGATGTGTTCCTTGTAATAAGTGTTTAACTGTTTATACTATTAAGTGCTAACTGATCAGCCAAGTAGGAGAATGTAAGAATATGGCTCTAGTTTTTATTTAGTCTCATACACTTCTTTATTATATCAAAGTTTTGAGTTTTGAGTATTTTAATGATGTTGGATTTATAGGACTAAATACTCATGATAATTAAAGTTTTTAATATAGTCACTTTTTTAATAGTTTAGTTAAGGAACATATCTCTCAAGTTAATTCTTCGGTCTCTTAAAGGACGAGCCGAGATGAAGTAAAGTGTATTTCTAGGTGCTCTTCCTACCCATAAAGTAGTACGTGAACAACATCAATCAAACACTTTCTATAATATAAAAAAAAGGGATAAGAAGAAACCTATGAATAGAATGACATCCTCAAAATCTGGTATGTTTCTCGTTATGTTGGATGGATGCATTTCATATAATGCTTTATAGGTAGGGAGAGGATCTATAAATATATGTTCCTTCATCTCAGTTCATCCATCAAGAGACCGAAGAATTAAATGAACCTTGAGAAATTTGTTCCTTAATTAAACTATTAAAATATTGACCATATTAAAAACTTTAATCATCCATGAGTATTTAATCCTATTAATTTAATGTTATTAAAATACTCAAAACTTTGACATAATAAAGAAGTGCATGACTAAATAATAACTAGGGCCATATTCTTAAATTCTCCCATTTGGCTTGAAGGGCTAGCACTTAATAGTATTAATGATTAAAACCTATTATAGGAAATAAATTCTCTTTTGTAATGTTCAGCATAATCACCACAATATGATAAAGTGTTGAATGCAATTATGGCGGTTGTATGTATTCATTATTCAGTGCCATTAAATTACTCAAAACTTTATTATAGGCAATGTTTAATAGTTTAATTAAGGAATAAATCTCTCAAGGTTCATTTAATTCTTCAGGCCTTTTGATGGACGAACAGAGATGAAGGAAATTGTATTTATAAGTATCTTCCTACCCATAAAGTATTATATGCAAAACATCCATCAAACATTTTCTGTAATATAAAGAAAGAGATAAGGGGAAGAAACCTATGAATAGGATAACATACTGAACATCCGGTATGTTTCTTCTTTATTATTTTAAAATATATTTGTTTAAGATCCTAACCTAAGATGTGTGTTTATAGATAAATAAGTTATATTTATTTATGCATAATGAAGAGTTCTAACGTTGGGTATCAACAAAAACATAAAAAAGGACTCTTGTTCTGGATACATCCAGTAAGTCCATGCATCACTATTGTGGATTATTGAATTAAATAATCTAACAATAGATGTGAATCTACTGTCATACACCGGTTCCGATACATGGCACCACAAGATCAACGAGATCGAGTCATTGTAAAAATATGGAATCAATAATTACAATGCTACACTACAAGACAATATTTACGAGGTTTAGCCCAATTCTTTGACCTACATACTCTAATGGTGGAGAGATATTCACTATGAAAAATAGACAAGTACAAGGACTCAAAACTCTCTTACCCTCACACTTTTTTCTCTCTATTTTTCCTCTCTTTTTCTCTCACACACACTCTCACTTTTATTTTTCATCATGCTCTCATCAAAAGCAACAGCAACAAATTCTTTATATATGATTGTACTTTGACTAACTTAGTAAATTGCATAATCAATATGCAACTATTTAATGCATCTTAACTCTACAAGTAAATGAATTAAGACACATTAACACCAATAATAACTGATAACACATGCAAGGAGTTGAGCTTAGTCCCTCATGCATGCCTATTTTATTGTGGTAATAGGGAACAAATTTGTATCCTCTCATTGTTTTCATCTAGTTACAGCTCTAATGCTAGGGTTGCAAAAGCCATGTAGGAATTATTTTAGTGTTGGAGGTTTGAGAATGTAAGTTGAAAGAAGAGGCTATGTGGAACTTGAAAATAGAGAATCTTGGTATTCAATTACTTTGAATTGTTATATACGATGCTCACATCCAAGACTTATTTATCGGCTCCCAAAAATTTCTCTAGAGCTTAGGTATTTTCATGATACATTGAAGCTTCTAGAGAAATTTATATACTTCTTACATTTAGATGCATCTACTGATTAACATCTCTTTATTCTCTAGTTGTATCTAGAACTTTCTATATTACAAAGATTATGATAGATAATTCTAGAACTATAGCGTACTTCTTAACATTCCCTTCTTAAGTTGTTATTCTAAACTTGTCTCTAAACTGTATGAACTTTCCCGTGGGCTTAAAACATGAGAATCAAACTTTGTAACTGAGTTCAATTTCCTCATCTTCGCTACTACAAATTTCTTTTAACATTTTACCTTATGCTCTAACCTAGCATTTTATAAATTCCTTACTCTAATCTACATCAGTTGCAGAGAATTGGACATGATTAATTATGACTTCTAATAAAACCACTAGTACCTTATCAAGAGAAAACGATTGCACCATATTTTTTCTTATCCTCCATGTTAAAAGCAACAACTACTTTCTCTTTGGTTCTTGCCTTGTATAAATTGCTCTAAAGAATCTCTCTCTATATTTCACCGAAGGACTAGTTGGTCTGATAGATCATATGAAAATGTTTCCATGAAGAAGTTGCATGAGATGAAAACTAGACTAATGATGTTAAAGATGACTGATGTCACTTTCGGTCATAGAGGATCTGAAGGATATGATGCGGTTATTTCATGTTGGTGAGATATATTAGTTCTATTGAAAGTCATAATCAATCACGTCAAGTTATTTGTGACTGATATAATAAACTAGTAATATAAAATCTATAAAATGCTTTGGCATGAAGTAAACTGTTAAAAGATATTTGTAGTAAGGAAGAGGATGAAATTGAACTCATTTATGCAGTTCAACTCATATGTTTCGGGCTCACAGAAAAACTCATACAGTTCAAAGACAAACTAAAATTTTCAAATTAAGAAGAGGTATTCGAAGTAACTTATAATTCTAGAATTATCTAAAAATGCCTACAATAATCTTGTAATATGTAAAGATCTATAATAAGCTAAAGAATAAAGATATGCTAACCATAAAATATATCTACAAGATAAGAAGTATAGATTTCTCTAGAAGTTTTAAGGTATCATGAATATGTCTAAGCTCTGGAGAAATCCTTAGGAATATATCAATATGTCTTGGATGTAAGCATTGTGACCAAGCAATCTAAAGTAATTGAATACCAGGTATTGTACTTCAAGTTTCACATGCTAGTGGAATAATAACTCTCCGGTAGATCTCCATAACATAAACCAAGCCTTTAAAGTATGGGAAAATTGATGTAGCAACCTCAGAACAAAAAGTCATGCCCCCTCCCCCAACTGGGAAAATTCACATGCTGAAAACTCCTTGGACTCACAGAACTGTTCATTTAGCTCCTTAGAACCACTTCCCTTTTACCCTTTTTGTCTTCTGTCTTCTCCTTCTCCTTTTATCTTCTTCCTCTTCTTTCATTTTTCTCCTGCTCAAACTCCACATTCTCTTCCTTAAAAAATTTCCACTTTCTTCAAAATGCTCTCCCCATTGTGAATTTGTTCACATGATCTTGCAAATTCCATAGTCGAAATTATACCCCATTGTGAATTTGTAGTTTTATGAGATTTCGACTATATCCAAACTCGTATTTTTATCCTTTACCAATGCTGCCTCAAAGATTAATTCCACTAATTTATCCTTGAAGAAGGAAATAACATTAAGAGTGATCATTCAGTTTGGTCCATTTTGATCACTTTAAGCAAAATCGTACTAAGAATTGGAAGAACTGGATCTGAATCATATTATTTCGATTCGATTAGGCTGTGCTTGTTCAACTTGGGTCGTCCCATCTAAGAGATGCACAACAATGAAGTAACTTAAATGATGCATTTAATAGTTTAAGAAATATCACAAGTAAGAAACAAATGTAACATTTAATAGCTTAACATCACAAATAACATATGAATGTAACATTTAATTGTTAAATATCACAGTAGCAAGCTAACGCAATATTTATTAGCCAAATCATCAGATATGAGAAATTTGAGGTCGAAGTAGGCATGTTATTTGCGAAGTTTAGCAAATAAATGTTACACTAGTTTGTTATTTGTGATGTTTAACCATTAAATCTTATCTTCATTTATACTCCTAATCTAAAACCCAAAATCTTATACTCCCTTTCCCAAGCTTATGAAGAATGATACTGTAAACCCCGTAAAATTTTGAAATATTATTTTGAAATAATTAAATATGAGTTTTATCATGTTTGAAACTATTTTGGGATGAATTAGCATATTTGAAATCGATTTGAGATCGAATACGTACATATATGTGAGTATCATGCACTGATATATCAAAACTATAAGTTGGATTTTCGTTCTGGTTGGTCGACCGATGGGAATGATCGGTCGACTCATGTGTAGTTATCGGTCGACCGATTTTCACAACCAGTCGACCGATAAACCCAGAATTTGGGTTTTGGTTGCGGGTCAGTTTTGGGCCTAATTACATATAAGTATA